>OZ004326.1:1065000-1275000 GCA_963924455.1 Pelagia noctiluca
GACGGGGAATCGAACCCCGGTCTCCCGCGTGGCAGGCGAGAATTCTACCACTGAACCATCAATGCTTCATGTTTGATTCAGGTAAACAATAAATTTTCAATCTTTGTCTGTTTTGATGGCTTCATGTAACCGCGTGGCAGGCGAGAATTCTACCACTAAACCATCAATGCTTCATGTTTGATTGAGGTAAACAATAGATCTTGAATCTCTGTCTGTTTTGATGGCTTCATGTAAGCAATAATCAAGAAAACAGTGCATTGACGGGGAATCGAACCCTGGTCTCCTGCGTGGCAGGCGAGAATTCTACCACTGAACCATCAATGCTTCATGTTTGATTGAGGTAAACAATAGATCTTGAATCTCTGTCTGTTTTGATGGCTTCATGTAAGCAATAATCAAGAAAACAGTGCATTGACGGGGAATCGAACCCCGGTCTCCCGCGTGGCAGGCGAGAATTCTACCACTGAACCATCAATGCTTCATGTTTGATTCAGGTAAACAATAAATTTTCAATCTCTGTCTGTTTTGATGGCTTCATGTAAGCAATAATCAAGAAAACAGTGCATTGACGGGGATTCGAACCCCGGTCTCCCGCGTGGCAGGCGAGAATTCTATCACTGAACCATCAATGCTTCATGTTTGGTTCAGGTAAACAATAAATTTTAAATCTTTGTCTGTTTTGATGGCTTCATGTAAGCAATGATCAAGAAAACAGTGCATTGACGGGGATTCGAACCCCGGTCTCCCGCTTGGCAGGCGAGAATTCTATCACTGAACCATCAATGCTTCATGTTTGGTTCAGGTAAACAATAAATTTTAAATCTTTGTCTGTTTTGATGGCTTCATGTAAGCAATGATCAAGAAAACAGTGCATTGACGAGGAATCGAACCCCGGTCTCCCGCGTGGCAGGCGAGAATTCTACCACTGAACCATCAATGCTTCATGTTTGATTGAGGTAAACAATAGATCTTGAATCTCTGTCTGTTTTGATGGCTTCATGTAAGCAATAATCAAGAAAACAGTGCATTGACGGGGAATCGAACCCTCGTCTCCTGCGTGATAGGCGAGAATTCTACCACTGAACCATCAATGCTTCATGTTTGATTGAGGTAAACAATAGATCTTGAATCTCTGTCTGTTTTGATGGCTTCATGTAAGCAATAATCAAGAAAACAGTGCATTGACGGGGAATCGAACCCCGGTCTCCCGCGTGGCAGGCGAGAATTCTACCACTGAACCATCAATGCTTCATGTTTGATTGAGGTAAACAATAGATGTTGAATCTCTGTCTATTTTGATGGCTTCATGTAAGCAATGATCAAGAAAACAGTGCATTGACGGAGAATCGAACCCCGGTCTCCCGCGTGGCAGGCGAGAATTCTACCACTGAACCATCAATGCTTCATGTTTGATTGAGGTAAACAATAGATCTTGAATCTCTGTCTGTTTTGATGGCTTCATGTAAGCAATAATCAAGAAAACAGTGCATTGACGGGGAATCGAACCCCGGTCTCCTGCGTGGCAGGCGAGAATTCTACCACTGAACCATCAATTTTTCATGTTTGATGGAGGTAAACAATAAATTTTCGATCTTTGTCTGTTTTGATGGCTTCATGTAAGCAATGATCAAGAAAACAGTGCATTGACGGGGAATCAAACCCCGGTCTCCCGCGTGCCAGGCGAGAATTCTACCACTGAACCATCAATGATTCATGACTGATTCAGGTAAACAATAAATTTTCAATCTTTGTCTGTTTTGATGGCTTCATGTAAGCAATGATCAAGAAAACAGTGCATTGACGGGGAATCGAACCCCGGTCTCCTGCGTGGCAGGCGAGAATTCTACCACGGAACAATCAATGCTTCATGTTTGATTCAGGTAAACAATATATCTTGAATCTCTGTCCGTTTTGATGGCTTCATGTACGCAATGATCAAGAAAACAGTGCATTGACGGGGAATCGAACCCTGGTCTCCCGAGTGGCAGGCGAGAATTCTACCACTGAACCATCAATGCTTCATGTTTGATTGAGGTAAACAATAGATCTTCAATCTCTGTCTGTTTTGATGGCTTCATGTACGCAATGATCAAGAAAACAGTGCATTGACAGGGAATCGAACCCTGGTCTCCCGCGTGGCAGGCGAGAATTCTACCACTGAACCATCAATGCTTCATGTTTGATTCAGGTAAACAATAAATTTTCAATCTTTGTCTGTTTTGATGGCTTCATGTAACCGCGTGGCAGGCGAGAATTCTACCACTAAACCATCAATGCTTCATGTTTGATTGAGGTAAACAATAGATCTTGAATCTCTGTCTGTTTTGATGGCTTCATGTAAGCAATAATCAAGAAAACAGTGCATTGACGGGGAAGCGAACCCTGGTCTCCTGCGTGGCAGGCGAGAATTCTACCACTGAACCATCAATGCTTCATGTTTGATTCAGGTAAACAATAGATCTTAAATCTCTGTCTGTTTTGATGGCTTCATGTAAGCAATAATCAAGAAAACAGTGCATTGACGGGGAATCGAACCCCGGTCTCCCGCGTGGCAGGCGAGAATTCTACCACTGAACCATCAATGCTTCATGTTTGATTCAGGTAAACAATAAATTTTCAATCTCTGTCTGTTTTGATGGCTTCATGTAAGCAATAATCAAGAAAACAGTGCATTGACGGGGATTCGAACCCCGGTCTCCCGCGTGGCAGGCGAGAATTCTATCACTGAACCATCAATGCTTCATGTTTGGTTCAGGTAAACAATAAATTTTCAATCTTTGTCTGTTTTGATGGCTTCATGTAAGCAATGATCAAGAAAACAGTGCATTGACGAGGAATCGAACCCCGGTCTCCCGCGTGGCAGGCGAGAATTCTACCACTGAACCATCAATGCTTCATGTTTGATTGAGGTAAACAATAGATCTTGAATCTCTGTCTGTTTTGATGGCTTCATGTAAGCAATAATCAAGAAAACAGTGCATTGACGGGGAATCGAACCCTCGTCTCCTGCGTGTTAGGCGAGAATTCTACCACTGAACCATCAATGCTTCATGTTTGATTGAGGTAAACAATAGATCTTGAATCTCTGTCTGTTTTGATGGCTTCATGTAAGCAATAATCAAGAAAACAGTGCATTGACGGGAAAACGAACCCCGGTCTCCTGCGTGGCAGGCGAGAATTCTACCACTGAACCATCAATGCTTCATGTTTGATTCAGGTAAACAATAAATTTTCAATCTCTGTCTGTTTTGATGGCTTCATGTAAGCAATAATCAAGAAAACAGTGCATTGACGGGGAATCGAACCCCGGTCTCCCGCGTGGCAGGCGAGAATTCTACCACTGAACCATCAGTGCTTCATGTTTGATTCAGGTAAACAATAAATTTTCAATCTTTGTCTGTTTTGATGGCTTCATGTAAGCAATGATCAAGAAAACAGTGCATTGACGAGGAATCGAACCCCGGTCTTCCGCGTGGCAGGCGAGAATTCTACCACTGAACCATCAATGCTTCATGTTTGATTCAGGTAAACAATAAATTTTCAATCTTTGTCTGTTTTGATGGCTTCATGTAAGCAATGATCAAGAAAACAGTGCATTGACGGGGAATCGAACCCCGGTCTCCCGCGTGGCAGGCGAGAATTCTACCACTGAACCATCAATGCTTCATGTTTGATTGAGGTAAACAATAGATCTTGAATCTCTGTCTGTTTTGATGGCTTCATGTAAGCAATAATCAAGAAAACAGTGCATTGACGGGGAATCGAACCCCGGTCTCCTGCGTGGCAGGCGAGAATTCTACCACTGAACCATCAATTTTTCATGTTTGATGGAGGTAAACAATAAATTTTCGATCTTTGTCTGTTTTGATGGCTTCATGTAAGCAATGATCAAGAAAACAGTGCATTGACGGGGAATCAAACCCCGGTCTCCCGCGTGCCAGGCGAGAATTCTACCACTGAACCATCAATGATTCATGACTGATTCAGGTAAACAATAAATTTTCAATCTTTGTCTGTTTTGATGGCTTCATGTAAGCAATGATCAAGAAAACAGTGCATTGACGGGGAATCGAACCCCGGTCTCCTGCGTGGCAGGCGAGAATTCTACCACGGAACAATCAATGCTTCATGTTTGATTCAGGTAAACAATATATCTTGAATCTCTGTCCGTTTTGATGGCTTCATGTACGCAATGATCAAGAAAACAGTGCATTGACGGGGAATCGAACCCTGGTCTCCCGAGTGGCAGGCGAGAATTCTACCACTGAACCATCAATGCTTCATGTTTGATTGAGGTAAACAATAGATCTTCAATCTCTGTCTGTTTTGATGGCTTCATGTACGCAATGATCAAGAAAACAGTGCATTGACAGGGAATCGAACCCTGGTCTCCCGCGTGGCAGGCGAGAATTCTACCACTGAACCATCAATGCTTCATGTTTGATTCAGGTAAACAATAAATTTTCAATCTTTGTCTGTTTTGATGGCTTCATGTAACCGCGTGGCAGGCGAGAATTCTACCACTAAACCATCAATGCTTCATGTTTGATTGAGGTAAACAATAGATCTTGAATCTCTGTCTGTTTTGATGGCTTCATGTAAGCAATAATCAAGAAAACAGTGCATTGACGGGGAAACGAACCCTGGTCTCCTGCGTGGCAGGCGAGAATTCTACCACTGAACCATCAATGCTTCATGTTTGATTGAGGTAAACAATAGATCTTAAATCTCTGTCTGTTTTGATGGCTTCATGTAAGCAATAATCAAGAAAACAGTGCATTGACGGGGAATCGAACCCCGGTCTCCCGCGTGGCAGGCGAGAATTCTACCACTGAACCATCAATGCTTCATGTTTGATTCAGGTAAACAATAAATTTTCAATCTCTGTCTGTTTTGATGGCTTCATGTAAGCAATAATCAAGAAAACAGTGCATTGACGGGGATTCGAACCCCGGTCTCCCGCGTGGCAGGCGAGAATTCTATCACTGAACCATCAATGCTTCATGTTTGGTTCAGGTAAACAATAAATTTTCAATCTTTGTCTGTTTTGATGGCTTCATGTAAGCAATGATCAAGAAAACAGTGCATTGACGAGGAATCGAACCCCGGTCTCCCGCGTGGCAGGCGAGAATTCTACCACTGAACCATCAATGCTTCATGTTTGATTGAGGTAAACAATAGATCTTGAATCTCTGTCTGTTTTGATGGCTTCATGTAAGCAATAATCAAGAAAACAGTGCATTGACGGGGAATCGAACCCTCGTCTCCTGCGTGTTAGGCGAGAATTCTACCACTGAACCATCAATGCTTCATGTTTGATTGAGGTAAACAATAGATCTTGAATCTCTGTCTGTTTTGATGGCTTCATGTAAGCAATAATCAAGAAAACAGTGCATTGACGGGAAAACGAACCCCGGTCTCCTGCGTGGCAGGCGAGAATTCTACCACTGAACCATCAATGCTTCATGTTTGATTCAGGTAAACAATAAATTTTCAATCTCTGTCTGTTTTGATGGCTTCATGTAAGCAATAATCAAGAAAACAGTGCATTGACGGGGAATCGAACCCCGGTCTCCCGCGTGGCAGGCGAGAATTCTACCACTGAACCATCAGTGCTTCATGTTTGATTCAGGTAAACAATAAATTTTCAATCTTTGTCTGTTTTGATGGCTTCATGTAAGCAATGATCAAGAAAACAGTGCATTGACGAGGAATCGAACCCCGGTCTTCCGCGTGGCAGGCGAGAATTCTACCACTGAACCATCAATGCTTCATGTTTGATTCAGGTAAACAATAAATTTTCAATCTTTGTCTGTTTTGATGGCTTCATGTAAGCAATGATCAAGAAAACAGTGCATTGACGGGGAATCGAACCCCGGTCTCCCGCGTGGCAGGCGAGAATTCTACCACTGAACCATCAATGCTTCATGTTTGATTGAGGTAAACAATAGATGTTGAATCTCTGTCTATTTTGATGGCTTCATGTAAGAAATGATCAAGAAAACAGTGCATTGACGAGGAATCGAACGACGATCCACCGCGTGGCAGGCGAGAATTCTACCACTAAACCATCAATGCTTCATGTTTGATTGAGGTAAACAATAGATCTTGAATCTCTGTCTGTTTTGATGGCTTCATGTAAGCAATAATCAAGAAAACAGTGCATTGACGGGGAATCGAACCCTGGTCTCCTGCGTGGCAGGCGAGAATTCTACCACTGAACCATCAATGCTTCATGTTAGATTGAGGTAAACAATAGATCTTGAATCTCTGTCTGTTTTGATGGCTTCAAGTAAGCAATACTCAAGAAAACAGTGCATTGACGGGGAATCGAACCCCGGTCTCCCGCGTGGCAGGCGAGAATTCTACCACTGAACCATCAATGCTTCATGTTTGATTCAGGTAAACAATAAATTTTCAATCTCTGTCTATTTTGATGGCTTCATGTAAGCAATAATCAAGAAAACAGTGCATTGACGGGGATTCGAACCCCGGTCTCCCGCGTGGCAGGCGAGAATTCTATCACTGAACCATCAATGCTTCATGTTTGATTCAGGTAAACAATAAATTTTCAATCTTTGTCTGTTTTGATGGCTTCATGTAAGCAATGATCAAGAAAACAGTGCATTGACGAGGAATCGAACCCCGGTCTCCCGCGTGGCAGGCGAGAATTCTACCACTGAACCATCAATGCTTCATGTTTGATTCAGGTAAACAATAAATTTTCAATCTCTGTCTGTTTTGATGGCTTCATGTAAGCAATAATCAAGAAAACAGTGCATTGACGGGGATTCGAACCCCGGTCTCCCGCGTGGCAGGCGAGAATTCTATCACTGAACCATCAATGCTTCATGTTTGATTCAGGTAAACAATAAATTTTCAATCTTTGTCTGTTTTGATGGCTTCATGTAAGCAATGATCAAGAAAACAGTGCATTGACGAGGAATCGAACCCCGGTCTCCCGCGTGGCAGGCGAGAATTCTACCACTGAACCATCAATGCTTCATGTTTGATTGAGGTAAACAATAGATCTTGAATCTCTGTCTGTTTTGATGGCTTCATGTAAGCAATAATCAAGAAAACAGTGCATTGACGGGGAATCGAACCCTGGTCTCCTGCGTGTTAGGCGAGAATTCTACCACTGAACCATCAATGCTTCATGTTTGATTGAGGTAAACAATGGATCTTGAATCTCTGTCTGTTTTGATGGCTTCATGTAAGCAATGATCAAAAAAACAGTGCATTGACGGGGAATCGAACCCTGGTCTCCCGCGTGGCAGGCGAGAATTCTACCATTGAACCATCAATGCTTCATGTTTGATTGAGGTAAAGAATAGATCTTCAATCTTTGTCCGTTTTGATGGCTTCATGTAAGCAATGATCAAGAAAACAGTGCATTCACGGGGAATCGAACCCCGGTCTCCCGCGTGGCAGGCGAGAATTCTACCACTGAACCATCAATTTTTCATGTTTGATGGAGGTAAACAATAAATTTTCAATCTTTGTCTGTTTCGATGGCTTCATGTAAGCAATGATCAAGAAAACAGTGCATTGACGGGGAATCGAACACCGGTCTCCCACGTGGCAGGCGAGAATTCTACCACTGAACAATCAATGCTTCATGTTTGATGGAGGTAAACAATAAATTTTCAATCTTTGTCTGTTTTGATGGCTTCATGTAAGCAATGATCAAGAAAACAGTGCATTGACGGGGAATCGAACCCCGGTCTCCCGCGTGGCAGGCGAGAATTCTACCACTGAACCATCAATGCTTCATGTTTGATTCAGGTAAACAATAAATTTTCAATCTCTGTCTGTTTTGATGGCTTCATGTAAGCAATAATCAAGAAAACAGTGCATTGACGGGGATTCGAACCCCGGTCTCCCGCGTGGCAGGCGAGAATTCTATCACTGAACCATCAATGCTTCATGTTTGATTCAGGTAAACAATAAATTTTCAATCTTTGTCTGTTTTGATGGCTTCATGTAAGCAATGATCAAGAAAACAGTGCATTGACGAGGAATCGAACCCCGGTCTCCCGCGTGGCAGGCGAGAATTCTACCACTGAACCATCAATGCTTCATGTTTGATTGAGGTAAACAATAGATCTTGAATCTCTGTCTGTTTTGATGGCTTCATGTAAGCAATAATCAAGAAAACAGTGCATTGACGGGGAATCGAACCCTGGTCTCCTGCGTGTTAGGCGAGAATTCTACCACTGAACCATCAATGCTTCATGTTTGATTGAGGTAAACAATGGATCTTGAATCTCTGTCTGTTTTGATGGCTTCATGTAAGCAATGATCAAAAAAACAGTGCATTGACGGGGAATCGAACCCTGGTCTCCCGCGTGGCAGGCGAGAATTCTACCATTGAACCATCAATGCTTCATGTTTGATTGAGGTAAAGAATAGATCTTCAATCTTTGTCCGTTTTGATGGCTTCATGTAAGCAATGATCAAGAAAACAGTGCATTCACGGGGAATCGAACCCCGGTCTCCCGCGTGGCAGGCGAGAATTCTACCACTGAACCATCAATTTTTCATGTTTGATGGAGGTAAACAATAAATTTTCAATCTTTGTCTGTTTCGATGGCTTCATGTAAGCAATGATCAAGAAAACAGTGCATTGACGGGGAATCGAACCCCGGTCTCCCACGTGGCAGGCGAGAATTCTACCACTGAACAATCAATGCTTCATGTTTGATGGAGGTAAACAATAAATTTTCAATCTTTGTCTGTTTTGATGGCTTCATGTAAGCAATGATCAAGAAAACAGTGCATTGACGGGGAATCGAACCCCGGTCTCCCGCGTGGCAGGCGAGAATTCTACCACTGATCCATCAATTTTTCATGTTTGATGGAGGTAAACAATAAATTTTCAATCTTTGTCTGTTTTGATGGCTTCATGTAAGCAATGATCAAGAAAACAGTGCGTTGACGGAGAATCGAACCCCGGTCTCCCGCGTGGCAGGCGAGAATTCTACCATTGAACCATCAATGCTTCATGTTTGATTGAGGTAAAGAATAGATCTTCAATCTTTGTCTGTTTTGATGGCTTCATGTAAGCAATGATCAAGAAAACAGTGCATTGACGGGGAATCGAACCCCAGTCTCCCGCGTTGCAGGCGAAATATTCTAACACTGAACAATCAATACTTCATGTTTGATTGAGGTAAACAATAAATTTTCAATCTCTGTTTGTTTTGATGGCTTTATGTAAGCAATGATCAAGAAAACAGTGCATTGACGGGGAATCGAACCCCGGTCTTCCGCGTGGCAGGCGAGAATTCTACCACTGAACCATCAATGCTTCATGTTTGATTGAGGTAAACAATAAATTTTGAATCTCTGTTTGTTTTGATGGCTTTATGTAAGCAATGATCAAGAAAACAGTGCATTGACGGGGAATCGAACCCCGGTCTCCCGCGTAGCAGGCGAGAATTCTACCACCGAACCATCAATGCTTCATGTTTGATTGAGGTAAACAATAAATTTTGAATCTCTGTCTATTTTAATGGCCTCATGTAAGCAATGATCAAGAAAACAGTGCATTGACGGAAAATCGAACCCTGGTCTCCCGCCTGGCAGGCAAGACTTCAACCACTGAACCATCAATGCTTCATAATTGATTGAGGTAAACAATAAATTTTGAATCTCTGTCTGTTTTGATGGCTTCATGTAAGCAATGATCAAGAAAACAGTGCATTGACGGGGAATCGAACCCCGGTCTCCCGCGTGGCAGGCGAGAATTCTACCAGTGAACCATCAATGCTTCATGTTTGATTGCGGTAAACAATAGATCTTGAATCTCTGTCTATTTTGATGGCTTCATGTAAGCAATGATCAAGAAAAAAGTATATTGACGGGGATTTGAACCCCGGTCTCCCGCGTGGCAGGCGAGAATTCTACCACTGAACCATCAATGCTTCATGTTTGATTAAGGTAAACAATAGATCTTGAATCTCTGTCTATTTTGATGGCTTCATGTAAGCAATGATCAAGAAAACAGTGCATTGACGGGGAATCCAACCCCGGTCTCCCGCGTGGCAGGCGAGAATTCTACCACTGAACCATCAATGCTTCCTGTTTGATTGAGTTAAACAATAGATCTTGAATCTCTGTCTGTTTTGATGGCTTCATGTAAGCAATGATCAAGAAAACAGTGCATTGACGGGGAATCGATCCCCCGTCTCCCGCGTGGCAGGCGAGAATTCTACCACTGAACCATCAATGCTTCATGTTTGATTGAGGTAAACAATAGATCTTGAATCTCTGTCTATTTTGATGGCTTCATGTAAGCAATGATCAAGAAAACAGTGCATTGACGGGGAACCGAACCCCAGTCTCCTACATTGCAGGCGAGAATTCTACCACTGAACCATCAATGCTTCATGTTTCATTGAGGTAAACAATAGATCTTGAATCTCTGTCTGTTTTGATGGCTTTATAAAAGCAATGATCAAGAAAACAGTGCATTGACGGGGAATCGAACCCCGGTCTCCCGCGTGGCAGGCGCGAATTCTACCACTGAACCATCAATGCTTCATGTTTGATTGAGGTAAACAATAGATCTTGAATCTCTGTCTATTTTTAGGGCTTCATGTAAGCAATGATGAAGAAAACAGTGCATTGACGGGGAATCGAACCCCGGTCTCCCTTGTGGCAGGCGAGAATTCTACCACTGAACCATCAATGCTTCATGTTTGATTGAGGTAAACAATAGATGTTGAATCTCTGTCTGTTTTGATGGTCTCATGTAAGCAATGATCAAGAAAACAGTGCATTGACGGGGAATCTAACCCCGGTGTCCCGCGTGGCAGGCGAGAATTCTACAACTGAACCATCAATGCTTCATGTTTGATTCAGGTAAACAATAAATTTTCAATCTTTGTCTGTTTTGATGGCTTCATGTAAGCAATGATCAAGAAAACAGTGCATTGACGGGGAATCGAACCCCGGTCTCCCGCGTGGCAGGCGAGAATTCTACCACTGAACCATCAATGCTTCATGTTTGATTCAGGTAAACAATAAATTTTCAATCTTTGTCTGTTTTGATGGCTTTATAAAAGCAATGATCAAGAAAACAGTGCATTGACGGGGAATCGATCCCCCGTCTCCCGCGTGGCAGGCGAGAATTCTACCACTGAACCATCAATGCTTCATGTTTGATTGAGGTAAACAATAGATCTTGAATCTCTGTCTATTTTGATGGCTTCATGTAAGCAATGATCAAGAAAACAGTGCATTGACGGGGAACCGAACCCCGGTCTCCCGCGTGGCAGGCGAGAATTCTACCACTGAACCATCAATGCTTCATGTTTGATTGAGGTAAACAATAGATCTTGAATCTCTGTCTATTTTGATGGCTTCATGTAAGCAATGATCAAGAAAACAGTGCATTGACGGGGAACCGAACCCCGGTCTCCCGCGTGGCAGGCGAGAATTCTACCACTGAACCATCAATGCTTCATGTTTGATTGAGGTAAACAATAGATCTTGAATCTCTGTCTATTTTGATGGCTTCATGTAAGCAATGATCAAGAAAACAGTGCATTGACGGGGAACCGAACCCCGGTCTCCCGCGTGGCAGGCGAGAATTCTACCACTGAACCATCAATGCTTCATGTTTGATTGAGGTAAACAATAGATCTTGAATCTCTGTCTATTTTGATGGCTTCATGTAAGCAATGATCAAGAAAACAGTGCATTGACGGGGAACCGAACCCCGGTCTCCCGCGTGGCAGGCGAGAGTTCTACCACTGAACCATCAATGCTTCATGTTTCATTGAGGTAAACAATAGATCTTGAATCTCTGTCTGTTTTGATGGCTTTATAAAAGCAATGATCAAGAAAACAGTGCATTGACGGGGAATCGAACCCCGGTCTCCCGCGTGGCAGGCGCGAATTCTACCACTGAACCATCAATGCTTCATGTTTGATTATGGTAAACAATAGATCTTGAATCTCTGTCTATTTTGATGGCTTCATGTAAGCAATGATGAAGAAAACAGTGCATTGACGGGGAATCGAACCCCGGTCTCCCGCGTGGCAGGCGAGAATTCTACCACTGAACCATCAATGCTTCATGTTTGATTGAGGTAAACAATAGATCTTGAATCTCTGTCTGTTTTGATGGTCTCATGTAAGCAATGATCAAGAAAACAGTGCATTGACGGGGAATCGAACCCCGGTGTCCCGCGTGGCAGGCGAGAATTCTACCACTGAACCATCAATGCTTCATGTTTGATTCAGGTAAACAATAAATTTTCAATCTTTGTCTGTTTTGATGGCTTCATGTAAGCAATGATCAAGAAAACAGTGCATTGACGGGGAATCGAACCCCGGTCTCCCGCGTGGCAGGCGAGAATTCTACCACTGAACCATCAATGCTTCATGTTTGATTCAGGTAAACAATAAATTTTCAATCTTTGTCTGTTATGATGGCTTTATAAAAGCAATGATCAAGAAAACAGTGCATTGACGGGGAACCGAACCCCGGTCTCCAACATTGCACGCGAGAATTCTACCACTGAACCATCAATGCTTCATGTTTCATTGAGGTAAACAATAGATCTTGAATCTCTGTCTGTTTTGATGGCTTTATAAAAGCAATGATCAAGAAAACAGTGCATTGACGGGGAATCGAACCCCGGTGTCCCGCGTGGCAGGCGAGAATTCTACCACTGAACCATCAATGCTTCATGTTTGATTCAGATAAACAATAAATTTTCAATCTTTGTCTGTTTTGATGGCTTCATGTAAGCAATGATCAAGAAAACAGTGCATTGACGGGGAATCGAACCCCGGTCTCCCGCGTGGCAGGCAAGAATTCTACCACTGAACCATCAATGCTTCATGTTTGATTCAGGTAAACAATAAATTTTCAATCTTTGTCTGTTATGATGGCTTTATAAAAGCAATGATCAAGAAAACAGTGCATTGACGGGGAACCGAACCCCGGTCTCCCACATTGCAGGCGAGAATTCTACCACTGAACCATCAATGCTTCATGTTTCATTGAGGTAAACAATAGATCTTGAATCTCTGTCTGTTTTGATGGCTTTATAAAAGCAATGATCAAGAAAACAGTGCATTGACGGGGAATCGAACCCCGGTCTCCCGCGTGGCAGGCGCGAATTCTACCACTGAACCATCAATGCTTCATGTTTGATTGAGGTAAACAATAGATGTTGAATCTCTGTCTATTTTGATGGCTTCATGTAAGCAATGATGAAGAAAACAGTGCATTGACGGGGAATCGAACCCCGGTCTCCCGCGTGGCAGGCGAGAATTCTACCACTGAACCATCAATGCTTCATGTTTGATTGAGGTAAACAATAGATCTTGAATCTCTGTCTGTTTTGATGGTCTCATGTAAGCAATGATCAAGAAAACAGTGCATTGACGGGGAATCGAACCCCGGTCTCCCGCGTGGCAGGCGAGAATTCTACCACTGAACCATCAATGCTTCATGTTTGATTCAGGTAAACAATAGATCTTGAATCTCTGTCTGTTTTGATGGCTTCATGTAAGCAATGATCAAGAAAACAGTGCATTGACGGGGAATCGAACCCCGATCTCCCGCGTGGCAGGCGAGAATTCTACCACTGAACCATCAATACTTCATGTTTGATTCAGGTAAACAATAAATTTTAAATCTCTGTCTATTTTGATGGCTTCATGTAAGCAATGATCAAGAAAACAGTGCATTGACGGGGAATCGAACCCCGGTCTCCCGCGTGGCAGGCGAGAATTCTACCACTGAACCATCAATGCTTCATGTTTGATTCAGGTAAACAATAGATGTTGAATCTCTTTCTATTTTGATGGCTTCATGTAAGCAATGATCAAGAAAACAGTGCATTGACGGGGAATCGAACCCCGGTCTCCGGCGTGGCAGGCGAAAATTCTACCACTGAACCATCAATGCTTCATGTTTGATTGAGGTAAACAATAGATCTTGAATCTCTGTCTATTTTGATGGCTTCATGTAAGCAATGATCAAGAAAACAGTGCATTGACGGGGAATCGAACCCCGGTCTCCCGCGTGGCAGGCGAGAATTCTACCACTGAACCATCAATGCTTCATGTTTCATTGAGGTAAACAATAGATGTTGAATCTCTGTCTATTTGGATGGCTTCATGTAAGCAATGATCAAGAAAACAGTGCATTGACGGGAGTCGAACCCCGGTCTCCTGCGTGGCAGGCGAGAATTCTACCACTGAACCATCTATGCTTCATGTTTGATTCAGGTAAACAATAAATTTTAAATCTTTGTCTGTTTTGATGGCTTCTTGTAAGCAATGATCAAGAAAACAGTGCATTGACGGGGAATCGAACCCCGGTCTCCCGCGTGGCAGGCGAGAATTCTACCACTGAACCATCAATGCTTCATGTTTGATTCAGGTAAACAATAAATTTTCAATCTTTGTCTGTTTTGATGGCTTCATGTAAGCAATGATCAAGAAAACAGTGCATTGACGGGGAATCGAACCCCGGTCTCCCGCGTGGCAGGCGGAATTCTACCACTGAACCATCAATGCTTCATGTTTGATTGAGGTAAACAATAGATGTTGAATCTCTGTCTATTTTGATGGCTTCATGTAAGCAATGATCAAGAAAACAGTGCATTGACGGGGAATCGAACCCCGGTCTCCCGCGTGGCAGGCGAGAATTCTACCACTGAACCATCAATGCTTCATGTTTGATTGAGGTAAACAATAGATCCTGAATCTCTGTCTATTTTGATGTTTTCATGTAAGCAATGATCAAGAAAACAGTGCATTGACGGGGAATCGAACCCCGGTCTTCCGCGTGGCAGGCGAGAGTTCTACCACTGAACCATCAATGCTTCATGTTTGATTCAGGTAAACAATAGATCTTGAATCTCTGTCTGTTTTGATGGTCTCATGTAAGCAATGATCAAGAAAACAGTGCATTGACGGGGAATTGAATCCCGGTCTCCCGCGTGGCAGGCGAGAATTCTACCACTGAACCATCAATGCTTCATGTTTGATTAAGGTAAACAATCAATTTTCAATCTTTGTCTGTTTTGATGGCTTCATGTAAGCAATGATCAAGAAAACAGTGCATTGACGGGGAATCGAACCCCGGTCTCCCGCGTGGCAGGCGAGAATTCTACCACTGAACCATCAATGCTTCATGTTTCATTGAGGTAAACAATAGATCTTGAATCTCTGTCTGTTTTGATGGTCTCATGTAAGCAATGATCAAGAAAACAGTGCATTGACGGGGAATCGAATCCCGGTCTCCCGCGTGGCAGGCGAGAATTCTACTACTGAACCATCAATGCTTCATGTTTGATTCAGGTAAACAATAAATTTTCAATCTTTGTCTGTTTTGATGGCTTCATGTAAGCAATGATCAAGAAAACAGTGCATGGACGGGGAATCGAACCCCGGTCTCCCGCGTGGCAGGCGAGAATTCTACCACTGAACCATCAATGCTTCATGTTTCATTGAGGTAAACAATAGATGTTGAATCTCTGTCTATTTTGATGGCTTCATGTAAGCAATGATCAAGAAAACAGTGCATTGACGGGGAATCGAACCCCGGTCTCCCGCGTGGCAGGCGAGAATTCTACCACTGAACCATCAATGCTTCATGTTTGATTGAGGTAAACAATAGATAATGAATCTCTGTCTATTTTGATGGCTTCATGTAAGCAATGATGAAGAAAACAGTGCATTGACGGGGAATCGAACCCCGGTCTCCCGCGTGGCAGGCGAGAATTCTACCACTGAACAATCAATGCTTCATGTTTCATTGAGGTAAACAATAGATGTTGAATCTCTGTCTATTTGGATGGCTTCATGTAAGCAATGATCAAGAAAACAGTGCATTGACGGGAAATCGAACCCCGGTCTCCCGCGTGGCAGGCGAGAATTCTACCACTGAACCATCAATGCTTCATGTTTGATTGAGGTAAACAATAGATGTTGAATCTCTGTCTATTTTGATGGCTTCATGTAAGCAATGATCAAGAAAACAGTGCATTGACGGGGAACCGAACCCCGGTCTCCCACGTTGCAGGCGAGAATTCTACCACTGAACCATCAATGCTTCATGTTTCATTGAGGTAAACAATAGATCTTGAATCTCTGTCTGTTTTGATGGCTTCATGTAAGCAATGATCAAGAAAACAGTGCATTGACGGGGAATCGAACCCCGGTCTCCCGCGTGGCAGGCGAGAATTCTACCACTGAACCATCAATGCTTCATGTTTGATTGAGGTATACAATAGATCTTGAATCTCTGTCTATTTTGATGGCTTCATGTAAGCAATGATCAAGAAAACAGTGCATTGACGGGGAATCGAACCCCGGTCTCCCGCGTGGCAGGCGAGAATTCTACCACTGAACCATCAATGCTTCATGTTTCATTGAGGTAAACAATAGATCTTGAATCTCTGTCTATTTTGATGGCTTCATGTAAGCAATGATCAAGAAAACAGTGCATTGACGGGGAACCGAACCCCGGTCTCCCACGTTGCGGGCGAGAATTCTACCACTGAACCATCAATGCTTCATGTTTCATTGAGGTAAACAATAGATCTTGAATCTCTGTCTGTTTTGATGGCTTCATGTAAGCAATGATCAAGAAAACAGTGCATTGACGGGGAATCGAACCCCGGTCTCCCGCGTGGCAGGCGAGAATTCCACCACTGAACCATCAATGCTTCATGTTTGATTGAGGTAAATAATAGATCTTGAATCTCTGTCTGTTTTGATGGCTTCATGTAAGCAATGATCAAGAAAACAGTGCATTGACGGGAGTCGAACCCCGGTCTCCTGCGTGGCAGGCGAGAATTCTACCACTGAACCATCTATGCTTCATGTTTGATTCAGGTAAACAATAAATTTTAAATATTTGTCTGTTTTGATGGCTTCTTGTAAGCAATGATCAAGAAAACAGTGCATTGACGGGGAATCGAACCCCGGTCTCCCGCGTGGCAGGCGAGAATTCTACCACTGAACCATCAATGCTTCATGTTTGATTCAGGTAAACAATAAATTTTCAATCTTTGTCTGTTTTGATGGCTTCATGTAAGCAATGATCAAGAAAACAGTGCATTTACGGGGAATCGAACCCCGGTCTCCCGCGTGGCAGGCGGAATTCTACCACTGAACCATCAATGCTTCATGTTTGATTGAGGTAAACAATAGATGTTGAATCTCTGTCTATTTTGATGGCTTCATGTAAGCAATGATCAAGAAAACAGTGCATTGACGGGGAATCGAACCCCGGTCTCCCGCGTGGCAGGCGAGAATTCTACCACTGAACCATCAATGCTTCATGTTTGATTGAGGTAAACAATAGATCTTGAATCTCTGTCTATTTTGATGTTTTCATGTAAGCAATGATCAAGAAAACAGTGCATTGACGGGGATTCGAACCCCGGTCTTCCGCGTGGCAGGCGAGAGTTCTACCACTGAACCATCAATGCTTCATGTTTGATTCATGTAAACAATAGATCTTGAATCTCTGTCTGTTTTGATGGTCTCATGTAGCCAATGATCAAGAAAACAGTGCATTGACGGGGAATTGAATCCCGGTCTCCCGCGTGGCAGGCAAGAATTCTACCACTGAACCATCAATGCTTCATGTTTGATTAAGGTAAACAATCAATTTTCAATCTTTGTCTGTTTTGATGGCTTCATGTAAGCAATGATCAAGAAAACAGTGCATTGACGGGGAATCGAACCCCGGTCTCCCGCGTGGCAGGCGAGAATTCCACCACTGAACCATCAATGCTTCATGTTTGATTGAGGTAAATAATAGATCTTGAATCTCTGTCTGTTTTGATGGCTTCATGTAAGCAATGATCAAGAAAACAGTGCATTGACGGGAGTCGAACCCCGGTCTCCTGCGTGGCAGGCGAGAATTCTACCACTGAACCATCTATGCTTCATGTTTGATTCAGGTAAACAATAAATTTTAAATATTTGTCTGTTTTGATGGCTTCTTGTAAGCAATGATCAAGAAAACAGTGCATTGACGGGGAATCGAACCCCGGTCTCCCGCGTGGCAGGCGAGAATTCTACCACTGAACCATCAATGCTTCATGTTTGATTCAGGTAAACAATAAATTTTCAATCTTTGTCTGTTTTGATGGCTTCATGTAAGCAATGATCAAGAAAACAGTGCATTGACGGGGAATCGAACCCCGGTCTCCCGCGTGGCAGGCGGAATTCTACCACTGAACCATCAATGCTTCATGTTTGATTGAGGTAAACAATAGATGTTGAATCTCTGTCTATTTTGATGGCTTCATGTAAGCAATGATCAAGAAAACAGTGCATTGACGGGGAATCGAACCCCGGTCTCCCGCGTGGCAGGCGAGAATTCTACCACTGAACCATCAATGCTTCATGTTTGATTGAGGTAAACAATAGATCTTGAATCTCTGTCTATTTTGATGTTTTCATGTAAGCAATGATCAAGAAAACAGTGCATTGACGGGGAATCGAACCCCGGTCTTCCGCGTGGCAGGCGAGAGTTCTACCACTGAACCATCAATGCTTCATGTTTGATTCAGGTAAACAGTAGATCTTGAATCTCTGTCTGTTTTGATGGTCTCATGTAGCCAATGATCAAGAAAACAGTGCATTGACGGGGAATTGAATCCCGGTCTCCCGCGTGGCAGGCGAGAATTCTACCACTGAACCATCAATGCTTCATGTTTGATTCAGGTAAACAGTAGATCTTGAATCTCTGTCTGTTTTGATGGTCTCATGTAGCCAATGATCAAGAAAACAGTGCATTGACGGGGAATTGAATCCCGGTCTCCCGCGTGGCAGGCGAGAATTCTACCACTGAACCATCAATGCTTCATGTTTCATTGAGGTAAACAATAGATGTTGAATCTCTGTCTATTTTGATGGCTTCATGTAAGCAATGATCAAGAAAACAGTGCATTGACGGGGAATCGAACCCCGGTCTCCCGCGTGGCAGGCGAGAATTCTACCACTGAACCATCAATGCTTCATGTTTGATTGAGGTAAACAATAGATGTTGAATCTCTGTCTATTTTGATGGCTTCATGTAAGCAATGATGAAGAAAACAGTGCATTGACGGGGAATCGAACCCCGGTCTCCCGCGTGGCAGGCGAGAATTCTACCACTGAACCATCAATGCTTCATGTTTGATTCAGGTAAACAGTAGATCTTGAATCTCTGTCTGTTTTGATGGTCTCATGTAGCCAATGATCAAGAAAACAGTGCATTGACGGGGAATTGAATCCCGGTCTCCCGCGTGGCAGGCGAGAATTCTACCACTGAACCATCAATGCTTCATGTTTGATTCAGGTAAACAGTAGATCTTGAATCTCTGTCTGTTTTGATGGTCTCATGTAGCCAATGATCAAGAAAACAGTGCATTGACGGGGAATTGAATCCCGGTCTCCCGCGTGGCAGGCGAGAATTCTACCACTGAACCATCAATGCTTCATGTTTCATTGAGGTAAACAATAGATGTTGAATCTCTGTCTATTTTGATGGCTTCATGTAAGCAATGATCAAGAAAACAGTGCATTGACGGGGAATCGAACCCCGGTCTCCCGCGTGGCAGGCGAGAATTCTACCACTGAACCATCAATGCTTCATGTTTGATTGAGGTAAACAATAGATGTTGAATCTCTGTCTATTTTGATGGCTTCATGTAAGCAATGATGAAGAAAACAGTGCATTGACGGGGAATCGAACCCCGGTCTCCCGCGTGGCAGGCGAGAATTCTACCACTGAACAATCAATGCTTCATGTTTCATTGAGGTAAACAATAGATGTTGAATCTCTGTCTATTTGGATGGCTTCATGTAAGCAATGATCAAGAAAACAGTGCATTGACGGGAAATCGAACCCCGGTCTCCCGCGTGGCAGGCGAGAATTCTACCACTGAACCATCAATGCTTCATGTTTGATTGAGGTAAACAATAGATCTTGAATCTCTGTCTATTTTGATGGCTTCATGTAAGCAATGATCAAGAAAACAGTGCATTGACGGGGAACCGAACCCCGGTCTCCAACGTTGCAGGCGAGAATTCTACCACTGAACCATCAATGCTTCATGTTTCATTGAGGTAAACAATAGATCTTGAATCTCTGTCTGTTTTGATGGCTTCATGTAAGCAATGATCAAGAAAACAGTGCATTGACGGGGAATCGAACCCCGGTCTCCCGCGTGGCAGGCGAGAATTCTACCCCTGAACCATCAATGCTTAATGTTTGATTGAGGTAAACAATAGATCTTGAATCTCTGTCTATTTTGATGGCTTCATGTAAGCAATGATCAAGAAAACAGTGCATTGACGGGGAATCGAACCCCGGTCTCCCGCGTGGCAGGCGAGAATTCTACCACTGAACCATCAATGCTTCATGTTTCATTGAGGTAAACAATAGATCTTCAATCTCTGTCTGTTTTGATGGCTTCATGTAAGCAATGATCAAGAAAACAGTGCATTGACGGGGAATCGAACCCTGGTCTCCCGCGTGGCAGGCGAGAATTCCACCACTGAACCATCAATGCTTCATGTTTGATTGAGGTAAATAATAGATCTTGAATCTCTGTCTGTTTTGATGGCTTCATGTAAGCAATGATCAAGAAAACAGTGCATTGACGGGGAATCGAACCCCGGTGTCCCGCGTGGCAGGCGAGAATTCCACCACTGAACCATCAATGCTTCATGTTTGATTGAGGTAAATAATAGATCTTGAATCTCTGTCTGTTTTGATGGCTTCATGTAAGCAATGATCAAGAAAACAGTGCATTGACGGGGAATCGAACCCCGGTGTCCCGCGTGGCAGGCGAGAATTCCACCACTGAACCATCAATGCTTCATGTTTGATTGAGGTAAATAATAGATCTTGAATCTCTGTCTGTTTTGATGGCTTCATGTAAGCAATGATCAAGAAAACAGTGCATTGACGGGGAATCGAACCCCGGTGTCCCGCGTGGCAGGCGAGAATTCTACCACTGAACAATCAATGCTTCATGTTTGATTGAGGTAAACAATAGATCTTGAATCTCTGTCTGTTTCGATGGCTTCATGTAAGCAATGATCAAGAAAACAGTGCATTGACGGGGAATCGAACCCCGGTCTCCCGCGTGGCAGGCGAGAATTCCACCACTGAACCATCAATGCTTCATGTTTGATTGAGGTAAATAATAGATCTTGAATCTCTGTCTGTTTTGATGGCTCAATGTAAGCAATGATCAAGAAAACAGTGCATTGACGGGGAATCGAACCCCGGTGTCCCGCGTGGCAGGCGAGAATTCCACCACTGAACCATCAATGCTTAATGTTTGATTGAGGTAAACAATAGATCTTGAATCTCTGTCTGTTTTGATGGCTTCATGTAAGCAATCATCAAGGAAACAGTGCATTGACGGGGAATCGAACCCCGGTGTCCCGCGTGGCAGGCGAGAATTCTACCACTGAACAATCAATGCTTCATGTTTGATTGAGGTAAACAATAGATCTTGAATCTCTGTCTGTTTTGATGGCTTCATGTAAGCAATCATCAAGGAAACAGTGCATTGACGGGGAATCGAACCCTGGTCTCCCGCGTGGCAGGCGAGAATTCTACCATTGAACCATCAATGCTTCATGTTTGATTGAGGTAAAGAATAGATCTTCAATCTTTGTCTGTTTTGATTGCTTCATGTAAGCAATGATCAAGAAAACAGTGCATTGACGGGGAATCGAACCCCGGTCTCCCGCGTGGCAGGCGAGAATTCTACCACTGAACCATCAATGCTTCATGTTTGATGGAGGTAAACAATAAATTTTCAATCTTTGTCTGTTTTGATGGCTTCATGTAAGCAATGATCAAGAAAACAGTGCATTGACGGGGAATCGAACCCCGGTCTCCCGCGTGCCAGGCGAAAATTCTACCACTGAACCATCAATGCTTCATGTTTCATTCAGGTAAACAATAAATTCTCAATCTTTGTCTGTTTTGATGGCTTCATGTAAGCAATGATCAAGAAAACAGTGCATTGACGGGGAATCGAACCCCGGTCTCCCGCGTGGCAGGCGAGAATTTTACCACGGAACAATCAATGCTTCATGTTTGATTCAGGTAAACAATAGATCTTGAATCTCTGTCTGTTTTGATGGCTTCATGTAAGCAATGATCAAGAAAACAGTGCATTGACGGGGAATCGAACCCTGGTCTCCCACGTGGCAGGCGAGAATTCTACCACTGAACCATCAATGCTTCATGTTTGATTGAGGTAAACAATAGATCTTCAATCTCTGTCTGTTTTGATGGTTTCATGTAAGCAATGATCAAGAAAACAGTGCATTGACGGGGAATCGAACCCCGGTCTCCCGCGTGGTAGGGGAAAATTCTACCACTGAACCATCAATGCTTTATGTTTGATTCAGGTAAACAATAAATTTTCAATCTTTGTCTGTTTTGATGGCTTCATGTAAGCAATGATCAAGAAAACAATGCATTGACGGGGAATCGAACCCCGGTCTCCCGCGTGGCAGGCGAGAATTCTACCACTGAACCTTCAAAGCTTCATGTTTGATTCAGGTAAACAATAAATTTTCAATCTTTGTCTGTTTTGATGGCATCATGTAAGCAATGATCAAGAAAACAGTGCATTGACGGGGAATCGAACCCCGGTCTCCTGCGTGGCAGGCGAGAATTCTACCCCTGAACCATCAATGCTTAATGTTTGATTGAGGTAAACAATAGATCTTGAATCTCTGTCTGTTTTGATGGCTTCATGTAAGCAATGATCAAGAAAACAGTGCATTGACGGGGAATCGAACCCTGGTCTCCTGCGTGGCAGGCGAGAATTCTACCACTGAACCATCAATGCTTCATGTTTGATCGAGGTAAAGAATAGATCTTCAATCTTTGTCTGTTTTGATGGCTTCATGTAAGCAATGATCAAGAAAACAGCGCATTGACGGGGAATCGAACCCTGGTCTCCCGCGTGGCAGGCGAGAATTCTACCATTGAACCGTCAATGCTTCATGTTTGATTGAGGTAAAGAATAGATCTTCAATCTTTGTCTGTTTTGATTGCTTCATGTAAGCAATGATCAAGAAAACAGTGCAATGACGGGGAATCGAACCCCGGTCTCCCGCGTGGCAGGCGAGAATTCTACCACTGAACCATCAATGCTTTATGTTTGATGGAGGTAAACAATAAATTTTCAATCTTTGTCTGTTTTGATGGCTTCATGTAAGCAATGATCAAGAAAACAGTGCATTGACGGGGAATCGAACCCCGGTCTCCCGCGTGGTAGGGGAAAATTCTACCACTGAACCATCAATGCTTTATGTTTGATTCAGGTAAACAATAAATTTTCAATCTTTGTCTGTTTTGATGGCTTCATGTAAGCAATGATCAAGAAAACAATGCATTGACGGGGAATCGAACCCCGGTCTCCCGCGTGGAAGGCGAGAATTCTACCACTGAACCATCAAAGCTTCATGTTTGATTCAGGTAAACAATAAATTTTCAATCTTTGTCTGTTTTGATGGCTTCATGTAAGCAATGATCAAGAAAACAGTGCATTGACGGGGAATCGAACCCCGGTCTCCTGCGTGGCAGGCGAGAATTCTACCCCTGAACCATCAATGCTTAATGTTTGATTGAGGTAAACAATAGATCTTGAATCTCTGTCTGTTTTGATGGCTTCATGTAAGCAATGATCAAGAAAACAGTGCATTGACGGGGAATCGAACCCTGGTCTCCTGCGTGGCAGGCGAGAATTCTACCACTGAACCATCAAAGCTTCATGTTTGATCGAGGTAAAGAATTGATCTTCAATCTTTGTCTGTTTTGATGGCTTCATGTAAGCAATGATCAAGAAAACAGCGCATTGACGGGGAATCGAACCCTGGTCTACCGAGTGGCAGGCGAGAATTCTACCATTGAACCGTCAATGCTTCATGTTTGATTGAGGTAAAGAATAGATCTTCAATCTTTGTCTGTTTTGATTGCTTCATGTAAGCAATGATCAAGAAAACAGTGCAATGACGGGGAATCGAACCCCGGTCTCCCGCGTGGCAGGCGAGAATTCTACCACTGAACCATCAATGCTTTATGTTTGATGGAGGTAAACAATAAATTTTCAATCTTTGTCTGTTTTGATGGCTTCATGTAAGCAATGATCAAGAAAACAGTGCATTGACGGGGAATCGAACCCCGGTCTCCCGCGTGCCAGGCGAGAATTCCACCACTGAACCATCAATGCTTAATGTTTGATTGAGGTAAACAATAGATCTTGAATCTCTGTCTGTTTTGATGGCTTAATGTAAGCAATCATCAAGGAAACAGTGCATTGACGGGGAATCGAACCCTGGTCTCCCGCGTGGCAGGCGAGAATTCTACCATTGAACCATAAATGCTTCATGTTTGATTGAGGTAAAGAATAGATCTTCAATCTTTGTCTGTTTTGATTGCTTCATGTAAGCAATGATCAAGAAAACAGTGCATTGACGGGGAATCGAACCCCGGTCTCCCGCGTGGCAGGCGAGAATTCTACCACTGAACCATCAATGCTTCATGTTTGATGGAGGTAAACAATAAATTTTCAATCTTTGTCTGTTTTGATGGCTTCATGTAAGCAATGATCAAGAAAACAGTGCATTGACGGGGAATCGAACCCCGGTCTCCCGCGTGCCAGGCGAAAATTCTACCACTGAACCATCAATGCTTCATGTTTCATTCAGGTAAACAATAAATTCTCAATCTTTGTCTGTTTTGATGGCTTCATGTAAGCAATGATCAAGAAAACAGTGCATTGACGGGGAATCGAACCCCGGTCTCCCGCGTGGCAGGCGAGAATTTTACCACGGAACAATCAATGCTTCATGTTTGATTCAGGTAAACAATAGATCTTGAATCTCTGTCTGTTTTGATGGCTTCATGTAAGCAATGATCAAGAAAACAGTGCATTGACGGGGAATCGAACCCTGGTCTCCCACGTGGCAGGCGAGAATTCTACCACTGAACCATCAATGCTTCATGTTTGATTGAGGTAAACAATAGATCTTCAATCTCTGTCTGTTTTGATGGTTTCATGTAAGCAATGATCAAGAAAACAGTGCATTGACGGGGAATCGAACCCCGGTCTCCCGCGTGGTAGGGGAAAATTCTACCACTGAACCATCAATGCTTAATGTTTGATTCAGGTAAACAATAAATTTTTAATCTTTGTCTGTTTTGATGGCTTCATGTAAGCAATGATCAAGAAAACAATGCATTGACGGGGAATCGAACCCCGGTCTCCCGCGTGGCAGGCGAGAATTCTACCACTGAACCTTCAAAGCTTCATGTTTGATTCAGGTAAACAATAAATTTTCAATCTTTGTCTGTTTTGATGGCATCATGTAAGCAATGATCAAGAAAACAGTGCATTGACGGGGAATCGAACCCCGGTCTCCTGCGTGGCAGGCGAGAATTCTACCCCTGAACCATCAATGCTTAATGTTTGATTGAGGTAAACAATAGATCTTGAATCTCTGTCTGTTTTGATGGCTTCATGTAAGCAATGATCAAGAAAACAGTGCATTGACGGGGAATCGAACCCTGGTCTCCTGCGTGGCAGGCGAGAATTCTACCACTGAACCATCAATGCTTCATGTTTGATCGAGGTAAAGAATAGATCTTCAATCTTTGTCTGTTTTGATGGCTTCATGTAAGCAATGATCAAGAAAACAGCGCATTGACGGGGAATCGAACCCTGGTCTCCCGCGTGGCAGGCGAGAATTCTACCATTGAACCGTCAATGCTTCATGTTTGATTGAGGTAAAGAATAGATCTTCAATCTTTGTCTGTTTTGATTGCTTCATGTAAGCAATGATCAAGAAAACAGTGCAATGACGGGGAATCGAACCCCGGTCTCCCGCGTGGCAGGCGAGAATTCTACCACTGAACCATCAATGCTTTATGTTTGATGGAGGTAAACAATAAATTTTCAATCTTTGTCTGTTTTGATGGCTTCATGTAAGCAATGATCAAGAAAACAGTGCATTGACGGGGAATCGAACCCCGGTCTCCCGCGTGGTAGGGGAAAATTCTACCACTGAAACATCAATGCTTTATGTTTGATTCAGGTAAACAATAAATTTTCAATCTTTGTCTGTTTTGATGGCTTCATGTAAGCAATGATCAAGAAAACAATGCATTGACGGGGAATCGAACCCCGGTCTCCCGCGTGGCAGGCGAGAATTCTACCACTGAAGCTTCAAAGCTTCATGTTTGATTCAGGTAAACAATAAATTTTCAATCTTTGTCTGTTTTGATGGCTTCATGTAAGCAATGATCAAGAAAACAGTGCATTGACGGGGAATCGAACCCCGGTCTCCTGCGTGGCAGGCGAGAATTCTACCCCTGAACCATCAATGCTTAATGTTTGATTGAGGTAAACAATAGATCTTGAATCTCTGTCTGTTTTGATGGCTTCATGTAAGCAATGATCAAGAAAACAGTGCATTGACGGGGAATCGAACCCTGGTCTCCTGCGTGGCAGGCGAGAATTCTACCACTGAACCATCAATGCTTCATGTTTGATCGAGGTAAAGAATAGATCTTCAATCTTTGTCTGTTTTGATGGCTTCATGTAAGCAATGATCAAGAAAACAGCGCATTGACGGGGAATCGAACCCTGGTCTCCCGCGTGGCAGGCGAGAATTCTACCATTGAACTGTCAATGCTTCATGTTTGATTGAGGTAAAGAATAGATCTTCAATCTTTGTCTGTTTTGATTGCTTCATGTAAGCAATGATCAAGAAAACAGTGCAATGACGGGGAATCGAACCCCGGTCTCCCGCGTGGCAGGCGAGAATTCTACCACTGAACCATCAATGCTTTATGTTTGATGGAGGTAAACAATAAATTTTCAATATTTGTCTGTTTTGATGGCTTCATGTAAGCAATGATCAAGAAAACAGTGCATTGACGGGGAATCGAACCCCGGTCTCCTGCGTGCAAGGCGAGAATTCTACCACTGAACCATCAATGCTTCATGTTTCATTCAGGTAAACAATAAATTTTCAATCTTTGTCTGTTTTGATGGCTTCATGTAAGCAATGATCAAGAAAACAGTGCATTGACGGGGAATCGAACCCCGGTCTCCTGCGTGGCAGGAGAGAATTCTACCACGGAACAATCAATGCTTCATGTTTGATTTAGGTAAACAATATATCTTGAATCTCTGTCTGTTTTGATGGCTTCATGTAAGCAATGATCAAGAAAACAGTGCATTGCAGGGAATCGAACCCTTGTCTCCCGTGTGGCAGGCGAGAATTCTACCACTGAACCATCTATGCTTCATGTTTGATTGAGGTAAACAATAGATATTCAATCTCTGTCTGTTTTGATGGTTTCATGTAAGCAATGATCAAGAAAACAGTGCATTGACGGGGAATAGAACCCCGGTCTCCCGCGTGGTAGGCGAAAATTCTACCACTGAACCATCAATGCTTCATGTTTGATTCAGGTAAACAATAAATTTTCAAATTGGTCTGTTTTGATGGCTTCATGTAAGCAATGATCAAGAAAACAGTGCATTGACGAAGAATCGAGCCCCGGTCTCCCGCGGGGCAGGCGAGAATTCTACCACTGAACCATCAATGCTTCATGTTTGATTCAGGTAAACGATAAATTTTCAATCTTTGTCTGTTTTGATGGCTTCATGTAAGCAATGATCAAGAAAACAGTGCATTGACGGGGAATCGAACCCCGGTCTCCCGCGTGGCAGGCGAGAATTCTACCACTGAACCATCAATGCTTCATGTTTGATTCAGGTAAACAATAAATTTTCAATCTTTGTCTGTTTTGATGGCTTCATGTAAGCAATGATCAAGAAAACAGTGCATTGACGGGGAATCGAACCCTGGTCTCCCGCGTGGCAGGCGAGAATTCTACCACTGAACCATCAATGCTTCATGTTTGATTCAGGTAAACAATAAACTTTCAATCTTTGTCTCTTTTGATGGCTTCATGTAAGCAATGATCAAGAAAACAGTGCATTGACGGGGAATCGAACCCCGGTCTCCCGCGTGGCAGGCGAGAATTCTACCACTGAACCATCAATGCTTCATGTTTCATTGAGGTAAACAATAGATGTTGAATCTCTGTCTATTTTGATGGCTTCATGTAAGCAATGATCAAGAAAACAGTGCATTGACGGGGAATCGAACCCCGGTCTCCCGCGTGGCAGGCGAGAATTCTACCACTGAACCATCAATGCTTCATGTTTGATTGAGGTAAACAATAGATCTTGAATCTCTGTCTATTTTGATGGCTTCATGTAAGCAATGATCAAGAAAACAGTGCATTGACGGGGAATCGAACCCCAGTCTCCCGCGTGGCAGGCGAGAATTCTACCACTGAACCATCAATGCTTCATGTTTCATTGAGGTAAACAATAGATGTTGAGTCTCTGTCTATTTGGATGGCTTCATGTAAGCAATGATCAAGAAAACAGTGCATTGACGGGGAATCGAACCCCGGTCTCCCGCGTGGCAGGCGAGAATTATACCACTGAACCATCAATGCTTCATGTTTGATTCAGGTAAACAATAAATTTTCAATCTTTGTCTCTTTTGATGGCTTCATGTAAGCAATGATCAAGAAAACAGTGCATTGACGGGGAATCGAACCCCGGTCTCCCGCGTGGCAGGCGAGAATTCTACCACTGAACCATCAATGCTTCATGTTTGATTGAGGTAAACAATAGATGTTGAATCTCTGTCTATTTTGATTGCTTCAGGTAAGCAATGATCAAGAAAACAGTGCATTGACGGGGAATCGAACCCCGGTCTCCCGCGTGGCAGGCAAAAATTCTACCACTGAACCATCAATGCTTCATGTTTCATTCAGGTAAACAATAAATTTTCAATCTTTGTCTGTTTTGATGGCTTCATGTAAGCAATGATCAAGAAAACAGTGCATTGACGGGGAATCGAACCCCGGTCTCCTGCGTGGCAGGAGAGAATTCTACCACGGAACAATCAATGCTTCATGTTTGATTTAGGTAAACAATATATCTTGAATCTCTGTCTGTTTTGATGGCTTCATGTAAGCAATGATCAAGAAAACAGTGCATTGCAGGGAATCGAACCCTTGTCTCCCGTGTGGCAGGCGAGAATTCTACCACTGAACCATCTATGCTTCATGTTTGATTGAGGTAAACAATAGATATTCAATCTCTGTCTGTTTTGATGGTTTCATGTAAGCAATGATCAAGAAAACAGTGCATTGACGGGGAATAGAACCCCGGTCTCTCGCGTGGTAGGCGAAAATTCTACCACTGAACCATCAATGCTTCATGTTTGATTCAGGTAAACAATAAATTTTCAATCTTTGTCTGTTTTGATGGCTTCATGTAAGCAATGATCAAGAAAACAGTGCATTGACGGGGAATCGAGCCCCGGTCTCCCGCGTGGCAGGCGAGAATTCTACCACTGAACCATCAATGCTTCATGTTTGATTCAGGTAAACAATAAATTTTCAATCTTTGACTGTTTTGATGGCTTCATGTAAGCAATGATCAAGAAAACAGTGCATTGACGGGGAATCGAACCCCGGTCTCCCGCGTGGCAGGCGAGAATTCTACCACTGAACCATCAATGCTTCATGTTTGATTCAGGTAAACAATAAATTTTCAATCTTTGTCTGTTTTGATGGCTTCATGTAAGCAATGATCAAGAAAACAGTGCATTGACGGGGAATCGAACCCTGGTCTCCCGCGTGGCAGGCGAGAATTCTACCACTGAACCATCAATGCTTCATGTTTGATTCAGGTAAACAATAAACTTTCAATCTTTGTCTCTTTTGATGGCTTCATGTAAGCAATGATCAAGAAAACAGTGCATTGACAGGGAATCGAACCCCGGTCTCCCGCGTGGCAGGCGAGAATTCTACCACTGAACCATCAATGCTTCATGTTTGATTGAGGTAAACAATAGATGTTGAATCTCTGTCTATTTTGATGGCTTCATGTAAGCAATGATCAAGAAAACAGTGCATTGACGGGGAATCGAACCCCGGTCTCCCGCATGGCAGGCGAGAATTCTACCACTGAACCATCAATGCTTCATGTTTGATTGAGGTAAACAATAGATCTTGAATCTCTGTCTATTTTGATGGCTTCATGTAAGCAATGATCAAGAAAACAGTGCATTGACGGGGAATCGAACCCCAGTCTCCCGCGTGGCAGGCGAGAATTCTACCACTGAACCATCAATGCTTCATGTTTCATTGAGGTAAACAATAGATGTTGAATCTCTGTCTATTTGGATGGCTTCATGTAAGCAATGATCAAGAAAACAGTGCATTGACGGGGAATCGAACCCCGGTCTCCCGCGTGGCAGGCGAGAATTATACCACTGAACCATCAATGCTTCATTTTTGATTCATGTAAACAATAAATTTTCAATCTTTGTCTCTTTTGATGGCTTCATGTAAGAAATGATCAAGAAAACAGTGCATTGACGGGGAATCGAACCCCGGTCTCCCGCGTGGCAGGTGAGAATTCTACCACTGAACCATCAATGCTTCATGCTTGATTGAGGTAAACAATAGATGTTGAATCTCTGTCTATTTTGATTGCTTCATGTAAGCAATGATCAAGAAAACAGTGCATTGACGGGGAATCGAACCCCGGTCTCCCGCGTGGCAGGCGAGAATTCTACCACTGAACCATCAATGCTTCATGTTTGATTCAGGTAAACAATAAATTTTCAATCTTTGTCTGTTTTGATGGCTTCATGTAAGCAATGATCAAGAAAACAGTGCATTGACGGGGAATCGAACCCCGGTCTCCCGCGTGGCAGGCGAGAATTCTACCACTGAACCATCAATGCTTCATGTTTGATTCAGGTAAACAATAAATTTTCAATCTTTGTCTGTTTTGATGGCTTCATGTAAGCAATGATCAAGAAAACAGTGCATTGACGGGGAATCGAACCCCGGTCTCCCGCGTGGCAGGCGAGAATTCTACCACTGAACCATTAATGCTTCATGTTTGATTCAGGTAAACAATAAATTTTCAATCTTTGTCTGTTTTGATGGCTTCATGTAAGCAATGATCAAGAAAACAGTGCATTGACTGGGAATCGAACCCCGGTCTCCCGCGTGGCAGGCGAGAATTCTACCACTGAACAATCAATGCTTCATGTTTGATTCAGGTAAACAATAAATTTTCAATCTTTGTCTGTTTTGATGGCTTCATGTAAGCAATGATCAAGAAAACAGTGCATTGACGGGGAATCGAACCCCGGTCTCCCGCGTGGCAGGCGAGAATTCTACCACTGAACCATCAATGCTTCATGTTTGATTGAGGTAAACAATAGATGTTGAATCTCTGTCTATTTTGATGGCTTCATGTAAGCAATGATCAAGAAAACAGTGCATTGACGGGGAATCGAACCCCGGTCTCCCGCGTGGCAGGCGAGAATTCTACCACTGAACCATCAATGCTTCATGTTTGATTCAGGTAAACAATAGATCTTGAATCTCTGTGTATTTTGATGGCTTCATGTAAGCAATGATCAAGAAAACAGTGCATTGACGGGGAATCGAACCCCAGTCTCCCGCGTGGCAGGCGAGAATTCTACCACTGAACCATCAATGCTTCATGTTTCATTGAGGTAAACAATAGATGTTGAATCTCTGTCTATTTGGATGGCTTCATGTAAGCAATGATCAAGAAAACAGTGCATTGACGGGGAATCGAACCCCGGTCTCCCGCGTGGCAGGCGAGAATTCTACCACTGAACCATCAATGCTTCATGTTTCATTGAGGTAAACAATAGATGTTGAATCTCTGTCTATTTGGATGGCTTCATGTAAGCAATGATCAAGAAAACAGTGCATTGACGGGGAATCGAACCCCGGTCTCCCGCGTGGCAGGCGAGAATTCTACCACTGAACCATCAATGCTTCATGTTTGATTGAGGTAAACAATAGATTTTCAATCTCTGTCTGTTTTGATGGTTTCATGTAAGCAATGATCAAGAAAACAGTGCATTGACGGGGAATCGAACCCCGGTCTCCCGCGTGGTAGGGGAAAATTCTACCACTGAACCATCAATGCTTTATGTTTGATTCAGGTAAACAATAAATTTTCAATCTTTGTCTGTTTTGATGGCTTCATGTAAGCAATGATCAAGAAAACAATGCATTGACGGGGAATCGAACCCCGGTCTCCCGCGTGGCAGGCGAGAATTCTACCACTGAACCATCAAAGCTTCATGTTTGATTCAGGTAAACAATAAATTTTCAATCTTTGTCTGTTTTGATGGCATCATGTAAGCAATGATCAAGAAAACAGTGCATTGACGGGGAATCGAACCCCGGTCTCCCGCGTGGCAGGCGAAAATTCTACCACTAAACCATCAATGCTTCATGTTTGATGGAGGTAAACAATAGATCTTCAATCTCTGTCTATTTTGATGGCTTCATGTAAGCAATGATCAAGAAAATAGTGCATTGACGGGGAATCGAACCCCGGTCTCCTGCCTGGCAGGCGAGAATTCTACCACTGAACCATCAATGCTTCATGTTTCATTGAGGTAAACAATAGATGTTGAATCTCTGTCTATTTGGATGGCTTCATGTAAGCAATGATCAAGAAAACAGTGCATTGACGGGGAATCGAACCCCGGTCTCCCGCGTGGCAGGCGAGAATTCTACCACTGAACCATCAATGCTTCATGTTTGATTGAGGTAAACAATAGATCTTCAATCTCTGTCTGTTTTGATGGTTTCATGTAAGCAATGATCAAGAAAACAGTGCATTGACGGGGAATCGAACCCCGGTCTCCCGCGTGGTAGGGGAAAATTCTACCACTGAACCATCAATGCTTTATGTTTGATTCAGGTAAACAATAAATTTTCAATCTTTGTCTGTTTTGATGGCTTCATGTAAGCAATGATCAAGAAAACAATGCATTGACGGGGAATCGAACCCCGGTCTCCCGCGTGGCAGGCGAGAATTCTACCACTGAACCATCAAAGCTTCATGTTTGATTCAGGTAAACAATAAATTTTCAATCTTTGTCTGTTTTGATGGCATCATGTAAGCAATGATCAAGAAAACAGTGCATTGACGGGGAATCGAACCCCGGTCTCCTGCGTGGCAGGCGAGAATTCTACCCCTGAACCATCAATGCTTAATGTTTGATTGAGGTAAACAATAGATCTTGAATCTCTGTCTGTTTTGATGGCTTCATGTAAGCAATGATCAAGAAAACAGTGCATTGACGGGGAATCGAACCCTGGTCTCCTGCGTGGCAGGCGAGAATTCTACCACTGAACCATCAATGCTTCATGTTTGATCGAGGTAAAGAATAGATCTTCAATCTTTGTCTGTTTTGATGGCTTCATGTAAGCAATGATCAAGAAAACAGCGCATTGACGGGGAATCGAACCCTCGTCTCCCGCGTGGCAGGCGAGAATTCTACCATTGAACCGTCAATGCTTCATGTTTGATTGAGGTAAAGAATAGATCTTCAATCTTTGTCTGTTTTGATTGCTTCATGTAAGCAATGATCAAGAAAACAGTGCAATGACGGGGAATCGAACCCCGGTCTCCCGCGTGGCAGACGAGAATTCTACCACTGAACCATCAATGCTTTATGTTTGATGGAGGTAAACAATAAATTTTCAATCTTTGTCTGTTTTGATGGCTTCATGTAAGCAATGATCAAGAAAACAGTGCATTGACGGGGAATCGAACCCCGGTCTCCCACGTGCCAGGCGAGAATTCTACCACTGAACCATCAATGCTTCATGTTTCATTCAGGTAAACAATAAATTTTCAATCTTTGTCTGTTTTGATGGCTTCATGTAAGCAATGATCAAGAAAACAGTGCATTGACGGGGAATCGAACCCCGGTCTCCTGCGTGGCAGGAGAGAATTCTACCACGGAACAATCAATGCTTCATGTTTGATTTAGGTAAACAATATATCTTGAATCTCTGTCTGTTTTGATGGCTTCATGTAAGCAATGATCAAGAAAACAGTGCATTGCAGGGAATCGAACCCTTGTCTCCCGTGTGGCAGGCGAGAATTCTACCACTGAACCATCTATGCTTCATGTTTGATTGAGGTAAACAATAGATATTCAATCTCTGTCTGTTTTGATGGTTTCATGTAAGCAATGATCAAGAAAACAGTGCATTGACGGGGAATCGAACCCCGGTCTCCCGCGTGGTAGGCAAAAATTCTACCACTGAACCATCAATGCTTCATGTTTGATTCAGGTAAACAATAAATTTTCAATCTTTGTCTGTTTTGATGGCTTCAAGTAACCAATGATCAAGAAAACAGTGCATTGACGGGGAATCGAGCCCCGGTCTCCCTCGTGGCAGGCGAGAATTCTACCACTGAACCATCAATGCTTCATGTTTGATTCAGGTAAACAATAAATTTTCAATCTTTGTCTGTTTTGATGGCTTCATGTAAGCAATGATCAAGAAAACAGTGCATTGACGGGGAATCGAACCCCGGTCTCACGCGTGGCAGGCGAGAATTCTACCACTGAACCATCAATGCTTCATGTTTGATTCAGGTAAACAATAAATTTTGAATCTTTGTCTGTTTTGATGGCTTCATGAAAGCAATGATCAAGAAAACAGTGCATTGACTGGGAATCGAACCCCGGTCTCCCGCGTGGCAGGCGAGAATTCTACCACTGAACCATCAATGCTTCATGTTTGATTCAGGTAAACAATAAATTTTCAATCTTTGTCTGTTTTGATGGCTTCATGTAAGCAATGATCAAGAAAACAGTGCATTGACGGGGAATCGAACCCCGGTCTCCCGCGTGGCAGGCGAGAATTCTACCACTGAACCATCAATGCTTCATGTTTGATTCAGGTAAACAATAAACTTTCAATCTTTGTCTCTTTTGATGGCTTCATGTAAGCAATGATCAAGAAAACAGTGCATTGACGGGGAATCGAACCCTGGTCTCCCGCGTGGCAGGCGAGAATTCTACCACTGAACCATCAATGCTTCATGTTTGATTGAGGTAAACAATAGATGTTGAATCTCTGTCTATTTTGATGGCTTCATGTAAGCAATGATCAAGAAAACAGTGCATTGACGGGGAATCGAACCCCGGTCTCCCGCGTGGCAGGCGAGAATTCTACCACTGAACCATCAATGCTTCATGTTTGATTCAGGTAAACAATAGATCTTGAATCTCTGTCTATTTTGATGGCTTCATGTAAGCAATGATCAAGAAAACAGTGCATTGACGGGGAATCGAACCCCAGTCTCCCGCGTGGCAGGCGAGAATTCTACCACTGAACCATCAATGCTTCATGTTTCATTGAGGTAAACAATAGATGTTGAATCTCTGTCTATTTGGATGGCTTCATGTAAGCAATGATCAAGAAAACAGTGCATTGACGGGGAATCGAACCCCGGTCTCCCGCGTGGCAGGCGAGAATTATACCACTGAACCATCAATGCTTCATGTTTGATTGAGGTAAACAATAGATGTTGAATGTCTGTCTATTTTGATGGCTTCATGTAAGCAATGATCAAGAAAACAGTGCATTGACGGGGAATCGAACCCCGGTCTCCCGCGTGGCAGGCGAGAATTCTACCACTGAACCATCAATGCTTCATGTTTGATTCAGGTAAACAATAAATTTTCAATCTTTGTCTGTTTTGATGGCTTCATGTAAGCAATGATCAAGAAAACAGTGCATTGACGGGGAATCGAACCCCGGTCTCCCGCGTGGCAGGCGAGAATTCTACCACTGAACCATCAATGCTTCATGTTTGATTCAGGTAAACAATAAATTTTCAATCTTTGTCTGTTTTGATGGCTTCATGTAAGCAATGATCAAGAAAACAGTGCATTGACGGGGAATCGAACCCCGGTCTCCCGCGTGGCAGGCGAGAATTCTACCACTGAACCATCAATGCTTCATGTTTGATTCAGGTAAACAATAAATTTTCAATCTTTGTCTGTTTTGATGGCTTCATGTAAGCAATGATCAAGAAAACAGTGCATTGACTGGGAATCGAACCCCGGTCTCCCGCGTGGCAGGCGAGAATTCTACCTCTGAACCATCAATGCTTCATGTTTGATTCAGGTAAACAATAAATTTTCAATCTTTGTCTGTTTTGATGGCTTCATGTAAGCAATGATCAAGAAAACAGTGCATTGACGGGGAATCGAACCCCGGTCTCCCGCGTGGCAGGCGAGAATTCTACCACTGAACCATTAATGCTTCATGTTTGATTCAGGTAAACAATAAATTTTCAATCTTTGTCTGTTTTGATGGCTTCATGTAAGCAATGATCAAGAAAACAGTGCATTGACGGGGAATCGAACCCCGGTCTCCCGCGTGGCAGGCGAGAATTCTACCACTGAACCATCAATGCTTCATGTTTGATTCAGGTAAACAATAGATCTTGAATCTCTGTGTATTTTGATGGCTTCATGTAAGCAATGATCAAGAAAACAGTGCATTGACGGGGAATCGAACCCCAGTCTCCCGCGTGGCAGGCGAGAATTCTACCACTGAACCATCAATGCTTCATGTTTCATTGAGGTAAACAATAGATGTTGAATCTCTGTCTATTTGGATGGCTTCATGTAAGCAATGATCAAGAAAACAGTGCATTGACGGGAAATCGAACCCCGGTCTCCCGCGTGGCAGGCGAGAATTCTACCACTGAACCATCAATGCTTCATGTTTGATTGAGGTCAACAATAGATCTTGAATCTCTGTCTGTTTTGATGGCTTCATGTAAGCAATGATCAAGAAAACAGTGCATTGACGGGGAATCGAACCCCGGTCTCCCACGTTGCAGGCAAGAATTCTACCACTGAACCATCAATGCTTCATGTTTCATTGAGGTAAACAATAGATCTTCAATCTCTGTCTATTTCGATGGCTTCATGTAAGCAATGATCAAGAAAACAGTGCATTGACGGGGAATCGAACCCCGGTCTCCCGCGTGGCAGGCGAAAATTCTACCACTAAACCATCAATGCTTCATGTTTGATGGAGGTAAACAATAGATCTTCAATCTCTGTCTATTTTGATGGCTTCATGTAAGCAATGATCAAGAAAATAGTGCATTGACGGGGAATCGAACCCCGGTCTCCTGCCTGGCAGGCGAAAATTCTACCACTGAACCATCAATGCTTCATGTTTCATTGAGGTAAACAATAGATGTTGAATCTCTGTCTATTTGGATGGCTTCATGTAAGCAATGATCAAGAAAACAGTGCATTGACGGGGAATCGAACCCCGGTCTCCCGCGTGGCAGGCGAGAATTCTACCACTGAACCATCAATGCTTCATGTTTGATTGAGGTAAACAATAGATTTTCAATCTCTGTCTGTTTTGATGGTTTCATGTAAGCAATGATCAAGAAAACAGTGCATTGACGGGGAATCGAACCCCGGTCTCCCGCGTGGTAGGGGAAAATTCTACCACTGAACCATCAATGCTTTATGTTTGATTCAGGTAAACAATAAATTTTCAATCTTTGTCTGTTTTGATGGCTTCATGTAAGCAATGATCAAGAAAACAATGCATTGACGGGGAATCGAACCCCGGTCTCCCGCGTGGCAGGCGAGAATTCTACCACTGAACCATCAAAGCTTCATGTTTGATTCAGGTAAACAATAAATTTTCAATCTTTGTCTGTTTTGATGGCATCATGTAAGCAATGATCAAGAAAACAGTGCATTGACGGGGAATCGAACCCCGGTCTCCTGCGTGGCAGGCGAGAATTCTACCACTGAACCATCAATGCTTCATGTTTCATTGAGGTAAACAATAGATCTTCAATCTCTGTCTATTTCGATGGCTTCATGTAAGCAATGATCAAGAAAACAGTGCATTGACGGGGAATCGAACCCCGGTCTCCCGCGTGGCAGGCGAAAATTCTACCACTAAACCATCAATGATTCATGTTTGATGGAGGTAAACAATAGATCTTCAATCTCTGTCTATTTTGATGGCTTCATGTAAGCAATGATCAAGAAAATAGTGCATTGACGGGGAATCGAACCCCGGTCCCCTGCCTGGCAGGCGAGAATTCTACCACTGAACCATCAATGCTTCATGTTTCATTGAGGTAAACAATATATGTTGAATCTCTGTCTATTTGGATGGCTTCATGTAAGCAATGATCAAGAAAACAGTGCATTGACGGGGAATCGAACCCCGGTCTCCCGCGTGGCAGGCGAGAATTCTACCACTGAACCATCAATGCTTCATGTTTGATTGAGGTAAACAATAGATCTTCAATCTCTGTCTGTTTTGATGGTTTCATGTAAGCAATGATCAAGAAAACAGTGCATTGACGGGGAATCGAACCCCGGTCTCCCGCGTGGTAGGGGAAAATTCTACCACTGAACCATCAATGCTTTATGTTTGATTCAGGTAAACAATAAATTTTCAATCTTTGTCTGTTTTGATGGCTTCATGTAAGCAATGATCAAGAAAACAATGCATTGACGGGGAATCGAACCCCGGTCTCCCGCGTGGCAGGCGAGAATTCTACCACTGAACCATCAAAGCTTCATGTTTGATTCAGGTAAACAATAAATTTTCAATCTTTGTCTGTTTTGATGGCATCATGTAAGCAATGATCAAGAAAACAGTGCATTGACGGGGAATCGAACCCCGGTCTCCTGCGTGGCAGGCGAGAATTCTACCCCTGAACCATCAATGCTTAATGTTTGATTGAGGTAAACAATAGATCTTGAATCTCTGTCTGTTTTGATGGCTTCATGTAAGCAATGATCAAGAAAACAGTGCATTGACGGGGAATCGAACCCTGGTCTCCTGCGTGGCAGGCGAGAATTCTACCACTGAACCATCAATGCTTCATGTTTGATCGAGGTAAAGAATAGATCTTCAATCTTTGTCTGTTTTGATGGCTTCATGTAAGCAATGATCAAGAAAACAGCGCATTGACGGGGAATCGAACCCTCGTCTCCCGCGTGGCAGGCGAGAATTCTACCATTGAACCGTCAATGCTTCATGTTTGATTGAGGTAAAGAATAGATCTTCAATCTTTGTCTGTTTTGATTGCTTCATGTAAGCAATGATCAAGAAAACAGTGCAATGACGGGGAATCGAACCCCGGTCTCCCGCGTGGCAGACGAGAATTCTACCACTGAACCATCAATGCTTTATGTTTGATGGAGGTAAACAATAAATTTTCAATCTTTGTCTGTTTTGATGGCTTCATGTAAGCAATGATCAAGAAAACAGTGCATTGACGGGGAATCGAACCCCGGTCTCCCACGTGCCAGGCGAGAATTCTACCACTGAACCATCAATGCTTCATGTTTCATTCAGGTAAACAATAAATTTTCAATCTTTGTCTGTTTTGATGGCTTCATGTAAGCAATGATCAAGAAAACAGTGCATTGACGGGGAATCGAACCCCGGTCTCCTGCGTGGCAGGAGAGAATTCTACCACGGAACAATCAATGCTTCATGTTTGATTTAGGTAAACAATATATCTTGAATCTCTGTCTGTTTTGATGGCTTCATGTAAGCAATGATCAAGAAAACAGTGCATTGCAGGGAATCGAACCCTTGTCTCCCTTGTGGCAGGCGAGAATTCTACCACTGAACCATCTATGCTTCATGTTTGATTGAGGTAAACAATAGATATTCAATCTCTGTCTGTTTTGATGGTTTCATGTAAGCAATGATCAAGAAAACAGTGCATTGACGGGGAATCGAACCCCGGTCTCCCGCGTGGTAGGCAAAAATTCTACCACTGAACCATCAATGCTTCATGTTTGATTCAGGTAAACAATAAATTTTCAATCTTTGTCTGTTTTGATGGCTTCAAGTAAGCAATGATCAAGAAAACAGTGCATTGACGGGGAATCGAGCCCCGGTCTCCCTCGTGGCAGGCGAGAATTCTACCACTGAACCATCAATGCTTCATGTTTGATTCAGGTAAACAATAAAATTTCAATCTTTGTCTGTTTTGATGGCTTCATGTAAGCAATGATCAAGAAAACAGTGCATTGACGGGGAATCGAACCCCGGTCTCACGCGTGGCAGGCGAGAATTCTACCACTGAACCATCAATGCTTCATGTTTGATTCAGGTAAACAATAAATTTTGAATCTTTGTCTGTTTTGATGGCTTCATGAAAGCAATGATCAAGAAAACAGTGCATTGACTGGGAATCGAACCCCGGTCTCCCGCGTGGCAGGCGAGAATTCTACCACTGAACCATCAATGCTTCATGTTTGATTCAGGTAAACAATAAATTTTCAATCTTTGTCTGTTTTGATGGCTTCATGTAAGCAATGATCAAGAAAACAGTGCATTGACGGGGAATCGAACCCCGGTCTCCCGCGTGGCAGGCGAGAATTCTACCACTGAACCATCAATGCTTCATGTTTGATTCAGGTAAACAATAAATTTTCAATCTTTGTCTGTTTTGATGGCTTCATGTAAGCAATGATCAAGAAAACAGTGCATTGACGGGGAATCGAACCCCGGTCTCCCACGTTGCAGGCGAGAATTCTACCACTGAACCATCAATGCTTCATGTTTCATTGAGGTAAACAATAGATCTTCAATCTCTGTCTATTTCGATGGCTTCATGTAAGCAATGATCAAGAAAACAGTGCATTGACGGGGAATCGAACCCCGGTCTCCCGCGTGGCAGGCGAAAATTCTACCACTAAACCATCAATGCTTCATGTTTGATGGATGTAAACAATAGATCTTCAATCTCTGTCTATTTTGATGGCTTCATGTAAGCAATGATCAAGAAAATAGTGCATTGACGGGGAATCGAACCCCGGTCTCCTGCCTGGCAGGCGAGAATTCTACCACTGAACCATCAATGCTTCATGTTTCATTGAGGTAAACAATAGATGTTGAATCTCTGTCTATTTGGATGGCTTCATGTAAGCAATGATCAAGAAAACAGTGCATTGACGGGGAATCGAACCCCGGTCTCCCGCCTGGCAGGCGAGAATTCTACCACTGAACCATCAATGCTTCATGTTTGATTGAGGTAAACAATAGATCTTGAATCTCTGTTTATTTTGATGGCTTCATGTAAGCAATGATCAAGAAAACAGTGCATTGACGGGGAATCGAACAAGGGTCTCATGCATGGTAAGCAAGAATTTTACCAGCCATGTCTCATTTGGTAAACGAGGGAATGAGCTGGGGAAAGAATGTATTGAACCATTTTTAAATGTTTACTTTACTGCATAAATTACATCTGTAATTAAAATTGTGTTTTACCTTGATTTTATGTTAAATATCGAACTATAACGTTTACTTGGAACCAGTTGGTTGAAGAAATTATAATACACGATCAAGAATTAAAAGTGAATAAAACAGGCTGTTGTAAATGTTTGCTGATCTTCCAGAATCGACCAGTTCGTTCATTGTAACGTGTTTCTTTGGTTAAGTTAGGCCTTTGTGCTTATCTTTTGTCATTCTTATCCTTGAGAATTTCTGTGCAATAATGTTTAGGATGTCTAGTTCTTGGTTAGGATATAGTCTGTACTGTGGTGGAATATCACTTTTGTAAGGGAAAAGCATCGGTACTGTTGAGGATATCTTTTACTGTTGAGGATGTTCAGTACCGTTGAAGATGTTTAGTACTTTGCAAAATGTTCAGTGCTGTTGGGAATACTATTAGTATTGCCGAGGGTTTTCTTTAAATTGGAGGATGTTCAGTATTGTTGTGACTCACAACTTGTGAGGATATTCCGTACAATTTAGGGTTTGCTGTACTGGTGAAGGATATCCTCAGTACGGGGGGGGGGATAACATCAGTATATTTTAAGGTGTTCTGTACGATGGGGGGTGTTAAGTTCTCATGGGTATGTTCAGTAGTGTTGAGGATATTCAGTACTGCGCAGGCTATTCTGTATTTTGGAGGATGTCAAGCACTATGGAGTATTTTTCACGGATATCCTATACTTCAATTCTTATTTCGTTTTTCACAGTTCTTTATCTGAGAATGCCATGAAAGTGTTTGTGCCTTTCAGCTAGCTGTATGAGAAAGGTGACAACCGCATTAATAGAGTCAACTCGAATTAACAACAAGAGTTATACAAAGTCTTATAACATCTATATACTAAGGAGGAAAGAGTCAAGAGACTAACTCAACATCTCGACAAGCCTGTTTCGTGGTTTCCCACTCATCAGGAGACGTATTTTCCTCCTTAGTATATATTATGCTCTGCATTTATGCATTGAGCACTGTCTTACGGGAAACCGAAACACAGACTTCGTAGTCTTAAACATCAGTATATTTTAGGGTGTTCAGTACTATGGGGGATGTTAAGTACTGATTGGTATGTTCAGTAGTGTTGAGAATATTCAGTACTGCGGAGGTTATTCACTATTTTGGAGGATGTCCAGCACTATGGAGTATGTTTCAGGGATATTCTACCCTTTTTTCAATTCTTATTTCGTTTTTCACAGTTCTTTATCTGAGAATAAGAAGACTTAAGAAAATCCATTCATATAATTTATGTGAAATAACACGACCTGATCAGCTCTCGATGTCGTTTTTAAAATTAGATGAATATGATGATTAGATTTTGAAATTATATGTCATGGGTTCGAGTCATGTAATTCACTTCTTTTGCAAAGTTCAAAAGTACGAAGTGTGCTTGCCCAAGCTAAACATGAAAATACAGGCCCGGTACCGGTGCGATTCCCGGATGTTTGGGATGTGACGCTTGCGAGGGAAATCTCGCCACAAGGATTTGCGCGATGAATATTCATCACCTTGTGAGAAGTGCATGCTGCTTCCGCGTGGATCTCAGTTCACTTTCCACTCGCAGTGTCAGCGAAGGTTGATTGGAATATTCATGGAAATATCGAGTTCCTACGTCAGCGCAAAACAGCTGGATCTAATAGGAATTCTAATTTCTCGTTAGCGCAATAAAAACTGATAAATCCTCGGAGTTGACCATTAGCTGCTGAAAATCATCATTGTCTGGCTTTCAATTGCAGAAATCGCAGATAAATTTTGATTCATAAGAGACCCATTACACCTTTGTGTAGCACAAATACAAGTCGATAAGGTTAATAGAGGCCTTAACAAAGCGGTTGCCGTAGAAGGTGCTCCATTGAAAGTCGGATCCCGAGAAGAATAGAAAGCCGTTATATGCATGTACTGGTGATTCCGAGGGGACACGTTCTCAATGCTGAATGTTGAACTCTGCCTAATGTTTTGCTGGGTTCTGGCTAATTCACGTTAGACGTTTGTGATTGCCAGCGTCCTGAATTCGGTGTCCATATTTGACTGTGGAAATTAATGGACAAAAGATTTCTGGGATTAGGAGTGTAGAGCGAATTATAGAATAATAACTGCAGACGCTATTGTTTGCCCGCCGTAGCTAAAGATACTCTTCAAGAGGAGTTCAGTAGATTGCTGTGAAGGCCTGTGAAGAACACGCGGCAACCGGTAGGCTGTAAACTCCAAACGAAAGATCAACATCAAAGTTTAATCACTTTCAGAATTTAGAAAATGTCTTACCTGGACGAGCTCGACTTGGAAGAGGAGGGGCTGACGAAAGAAGAAATCAAAAAAAGGAAAACAAAAATTTTCGTGGGAGGGTTGAAATATTCGTCTAAGGATGACGTCCTGAAGGAGTATTTTAGCCAGTTCGGGGAGATCGAAGAAGCAGTGGTTATTTACGATCGGGAGAGTGGACTCTCGAAAGGCTATGGCTTTGTAAGTATTCTTTATTCCTTCCACGCTCGTACGGGACGCTGAATATTACTTGTTAATTCATCGATTATGCGATATTTACGTAAGAAATTGTACGGGACGAAATCTTATTCTTCCATTCTAAACATGCGTTCACAATGAAAACATGTATTCATGAAAAGAGTAGCTTCAGATTTCCTGATCTTTTTATTTTAAATATTTAATTTTTAATATAGTACATGCTTTGTATGTTGCAGGTCATAATTCTGTTGAGAGAGCTTTAACTCGCTCTATCGCAGTTGTATCTCTGTTCACCGGGGCTCTGTCCACCTGATTCTAAATCAACTCCGTAGTCACTTCATTCCACTCTCAAACTTCGTGTTTTTTAATCTACTTCAGTTGGCATGTTTCATTTACTCGATTTCTCTGTTATATTGATATTTGCCAAATAAGTTTCTATTTTATTTTTCTCACTTTCTTGAAGTTCAGTACCGATCAAAGATTGTTTCACGGAGCTACGTTGAAAATGAATTTCAGTGAAAGCTCGAAGGTCATGTTCATCATAAGACTGTTATTACACGCTGCCAACGAGGTCTTTTAATCGTTAACTTAACTAATTTTCTAAGACCAGGATGGCTACATGCTTATTATCTATGTCTCTTAGCTGTTATACTTCATTCTAAAAGAACGTTAAAATAAGAGGCCAAGAGAGGCAGAAACACTAAAACATTGTAGGGCCCTGTCACAAGGGCTTTTTATACGTTTACTTCACTGTTTTATATAAGAAACTAGGATAGTTTCATTCTTCGTCAAAATTTTTCTAGCTGTTTGTACTTTATCCATAAAGAACGTTAAGCATGTGGTCGAAAGAAGCAAAAACACTTCAACATAGAAGCACGCTATCACATGGGCCTTTTAGAACTTAGCTGAATAACATTTTATCAGAAACTAGGCGAGCTTCATTCTTTATCAAAAGTTTTTATCATCTGTTCACATAGAACGTCAGAGATAGAGATCAGAAGAGGCCCAAATATGATATCATGAAATTGTAGCACACAGTCACTATAGCTTTTAATATTTGTGGCACTCGTATTTCTTAAGAAACTCAACTAGGTATCATCCTTGAACCAAAGTTTCTTAACGTCCTTCTAAAATCATATCAGAGGCCAAAAATTCAATATGATTCTACCTAACCCTTCTTTGACACCTTTCAGAAAATTGCATCACTCTTCTTTCATAAGAAACTAGGCAACGTCCTTTTATTACAGTTTCTTAGCTTTTACCCTCGGCTCACATTGAAAATTACATAACAGATGAAAGGCCTTGACACTTTAACTATTACTGAAACCTCAAAGCATTTGCCTCACTCACACAAGTAAGAAACTAAGCTATACATCTGTAAATCTGTACCAAAGTTACTTAGCTTGTATCCTAATTACTGTTCAAAAAGTTAAGATATTCTAAATTGAGAAATGCAATTAAGAGATCAAGAGTAATAAACTTTAAATAGAATGCGAGACATGGACGATAACACTCCCATGCCTCTGAACCCAGAGTATGGCAACTTAACGTGACATACTAACAAGTAACGGGTGGAGGGTTCGGCTCTATGATTAGTTCAGTTACGGTAATCTTACAGTCAAAATTCCATTTGGACTTTTCTTGAAACTCTTACATCTTTCCCATCAGTTCCGATGATAAACTAATATTTCAAATCACTAGGTTTTGTATAGCATATTATACAACTCCTTACATCTGACAGGTCAAAATTTCTTTTGAAAAACGAAGAAAAGTCGGAATTTTCCTCTTAAACTCTTTCAACAGTTTCTATTCATATTTCTGTTCGCTATGTTTCATTGTTTAATGCTAGACTATTTTCAGGTCAAACTCTCCTTTCAAAATCGGAGAAACGTCAGAATTTCCCTTCCTTTTCTATGTAACTTCGTATTCTTATAACTAATAGATTTTTCCATGCCTTGCAATTCACAGGTCATATATTCCTTAGAAAAGGGCGAAGAGGCGAAATTTCCCTTCCTATTTAACGAGATTTCGTCTTCTTAATACTAATAGATAATTCTATGCCTCGCAATTCACAGTTCATACATTCCTTAGAAAAGCGACGATGAAGCCAGAACGTTCCCGTAAAACTATTAATCAGTGTATCATTTTCTAAATCAAAATTCTAACTCAATTGTTTAACAGAATTCGGCTGTTATAAAGCATATATAATCAACGGAGTGCTGCTTCTTTGTGTTTCCCATGAACACTTTAAACTGGTGAATAGGAGCCGTCGAAAAGTCAAATATTATCTCTGCTTCTTTGTCTGATAAGGCAAGTACGCGAGAATCAATGGCTTGTATATCAAAGAGACTACGTGTACGGCCGGCCACAAGAAACGTTATGAAATCTTTCTCGCTTTGTTTAGATCTGTTCAATATTTATTTTTGAGTTGATTATCAGCATTCTGCTGGTGATATTATTGGCAAGTGTGTTTTCGAGATCTCGCAAGCTGCGAGCTTCATTGTTTCGTATCGAGCTTGACCTGTGTTTTGTTTTCGGCAGGTAACAATGTCAACCGACGAGGGGGCCGAGCTCGCGATCAAGGACAAGAGTCCGCGGCTGGATGGACGGAGATGCAATGTCAATTTAGCGTACATCGGACAGAAGAAAAAGACCAGTACTATTATGGGTATGTAAAGATCGCTTTAACATAGATATACGGAGTGGGCGAACAACGGGGTCACTGGGTCACTGCATTGAAGGTATAGCGTACATTAGTCAAATAAAAAGACCAGTAGCAATAGAAAAGTCGAGGACCGGGTCATAGCGTTGTCAATATAGTGTACAATGGTCAAGAAAAAGACCAGTAGCAATAGAGTAGTCGAGGACTGGGTCATAGCGTTGTCAATATAGCGTACACTGGCAAAGAAAAAGACCAGTAGCGATAGAAAAGTCGAGGACCGGGTCATAGCGTTGTCAATATAGTGTACAATGGTCAAATATAAAGACCAGTACTTAATGGAGAGGTTGAACAACGGGCTCACTGGGTGACCTCGTCTTTATAGCGTACATCGCTCAAATGTGGTCAGTATATAATAGATATGTAGGAATTGCTTTAAGCTGGCTGTGGAGTGGGCGAGCATTGGTCCATCCCCTTGTCAATATTGCGAACACTGGGCAAAGATAACGACTAGTACTATAATCGACCAGCACTATAGATTGCCTTCAGCAAGATACGGAGAGGACAAGAAGCGAATCGCAGCGTTGTTGATATAGCGTACACTGGTAAGATATGACCAGTTACTGCTATGAAAGTGTTTGTGCCTTTCAGCTAGCTGTATGAGATAGGTGACCACCGCGTTAATAGAGTCAACTCGAATTAGCAATCAGAGTTATACATAGTCTTATGAAAGAGACGCTGTGAGTGTTAATGAAAATATTTGGTAGCCCTTGCCCTTTGGTTGCCAATATACTGGGATGCATTGTAATTCTATATCAAGTTTAGTACCATTGTTTCTACCGCCAGGTAGCAAACTAAGTCCACAAAGTTAGGGTTTCTGTTGCGTAATAAGTTAACTAAAGCCTTTTCCAAGGTGCAAGCGAATGTGACTTGTCCCTAAGCCCTGTAACGGCATTAAGGATGAAAATGGAACTCTTACGACGGCTAAAACAAGAAACAACCTTCCACAGTAGATACTGAACAGCCTCCCAATTGTATCCCCCAACAATACTAAACATCCTCTACAGTACTGATGTTATCCCCCTAAAGTACTGCAAATCCTCCGATGTCCTGATGTTATCCCCCACAGCACTCATGATATCTCTCCACAGTACTGCACATACGTTTCCCAATGTGATTATGTTTCGTTGCGTTTCCGATCTTCCTCGCCATCTTCAAGTTCTGTACCAATCTACCAAACTCACATCAACTAGTTAAAGAGCTCTACCTCTTGCTTAGGCTATTAAGCAACTCAGTAATTCAGTTAAATCACAGATGGGAAAGAGGCTGGAGGTCTGAGAGCAAGTGAACCCATTGCATTTTCTCAACGGCTGTTTTCATTGGTCAAAGCGTCCAGCAGTCTATCACAGCATCACTTTGACCGTGTATACTGCAAGCACGACAGCACAAACGAGGCCTATTGGCAGTTTTTTGGAAATTCCATAATCTTGTGGTGAAAATAAAGCAAATCGACTTTTTGAAATGCTTGTCTTAGAAAATCAACCACCATTATTGTCAGGCTTTTGCGCAGTTTGACTAATACTGACACAGCGGCGAACAACGATTTGTTGATTAAAAATTGATTTGCTAATTTTTGAAAAGTTTTCATTTCTTATCGTTGCTCGAAAGAATTCTAAGAAAACATCGTCCTATACTAACTGTATAGCAATTAGCATGCCCATTGAGCTAGAGGGCAAAAGACGATTGTACAGAAGATGTCGGGTCTCATCTCACGCAATGCATGATGGGAATGATTGGCAACTGTTTAACTGAAGAAGAAGTTGAACTGAAAAATAATTGATTATTGAACGCTTTTAACTTTATTCTGTTATTTTCTTAACTTTTAGAATTCTATATACTTGAGTAAATTGGCCCACGTTTTAACACTCCTAAGCAACACAAAGCTAACAAAACCTGCGCCTTCAGCTTTACTAGAGCAGCAAAAGATTTAGGCCGTCACATCTTTCGCTGCTATGCGTTGCTAGGGATCATATTCCCAGCATGCAATGTGTGATGTATCGATCTTTCCCAGAATCCTTTGTTCCCTATGACCCTATGTAGTATTTCTCTTCTGTTGCTCCAGTCTCAGTTCTCAAAAAACATGCTATTAACTGTTAGGCATGAAAAGCGGAATCTAATTCTAACAGAATACTATTCCCACATTGTTCTGACCACTGTTATCGATCATCACCTTAGAAATGTCCTGTGACCGGTGTTGTGAACACGTGGTCTTAATATTGGGATATCGATGAAATCCGCTGAAAGTAACTGAAGATATTTAACAAACAAGTTTAACAGAGATAGCATGGCAACTGTAAGCCTACGCAAAGAATGCGTGCCAAGACAACACCTTGACAACAGAATCATTTTAATGGGAAACTTTACAAACATAATCAGCTCTAGGAACGAGCGCAGATGTCATGCGGTAAAGCCTTGCCTTTAAGCAACCGCATTCTAAGACATGTATTTTAAGAAACGGCATCTTAGGCTGATTTTCATTCATTCGATCTAAATGTTGTTACCACTTGGAGGAGGTAATTAAGAGCCTCTACGCTCTACGTGAAATCAGTTAGTTTCAACTTTTTCCATTACTTGCACACAGGGCTAGCTATGAGTAACATTTATCAGCTCCATTAATAATCATTATAATCATTTCAAAATAATAGCTCCATCGGGAAATATTTAATCTGGGGAGAAATATCTAATCTTCTGAAATGACTGCTCCAAGAAGAGGGCCTGGGCCTGAATAAGCCTGCGCACAGACACTGACCATTCGAACACTTCTGACAGTGGTTTGTTCTGTGCGCAGGCTAGACCAAATCCACATTAGGATAAGCCCTGGTCACAAATGATCATAATAATCATGATGAAATGGAATGATAGCTCAATGAGAAACACTGGGATTTCTGGTAATTTTTTGGGTAATTTCCAGAAATCCCAGCTCTAAGAAGAGGGCCTAAATCCACGTTAGAATAAACCTTATCTACAAGACTTACATTGGATCGAAGTTCTACATTTCACGTGTTAGATATCAGTTTAAACAACTTTGGAATAACGCGTCTACTGAGATACATTCCATGACTAAAGTATGAAGTTCATCTAATGCATCTTTCATTGAAAAGACAAGTCCACTCTACAGGACATCAGTTACTTTCGTCTACAAGGGCCAAACTGGATCAAAATTCTATATTTTCATGGGTTTATTTTAGTTTAAACAGCAGATCAGTGCTTCTTTGACCTACATGCATACATAAATACGGTACCGTCTATTCTGGGCGGTAAAGTGCTCGATATCCTAAGGATAGAGTGAACTGTACAAACACATATATAGATGTAATATACAAACACACATATCTATTTGATGAAGCAGGTTAGGCTAATGTCAGCTTCTAGCTGATGGGAACCTGCTATCTACCAATATCTACCACGCTATCTAATACGACGCTATCTATCACATCAACAGAGGTACCATTTACTAGTTCAATGCAGCTTGTCTGATGCGTTAGATATGTGATGAATCCACTCTAATGCCATTTGCTGCATCGATTGCATGGTAAATTGGAGTACTGTGATTCCTCTAACAAACTTTAAAAAGTTGCTCCAACAATAATATTTCTAGCAGAGTTTTTATCTGGACGAAGCGTTAGTTTCTCCATTATGATGATCACAGTAATAAAATGTAATATGATAGACCTGCGATTGTCAACATAGAATAGGACAAAATGTAGGCCCTTATCAGAAAATAATAACTAAGATGGCATTCTGAATGACGCATTGGTGAAATAGCTATCCAATGTTTACCAATCCTTGTATGATATGATAGAATATGACGGGCTTGCTATTGTCAGTATGGAATTGGACAAAATTTAGGCCCTTTTCAAACAATCATAAATATGAATCAGAAGGCATTTTAGATCTCGCGGTGGTGGAATGGCCGACCCATGTTTATCAATCGTTATATAAGATCTCTAGTATTAGGTGAATCGGACAAAAGTATTGCTAATGACGCAACGATAAAAGCCAGAATCGTATCAAAGTCCAACTTCTCCATTGAAAATACATCAGATCTAAGACGGCTAATAGCATGAACATCAAAGAGCTAACAAGACCTATCAATCATGCTTCGAGACCTAAGCAGCTTGCTTCTTCTTACACAGTGCGAATCCTCGAGAGCCTGAATAAAGATCTCTTTAAGTCCTAATTACACCATTCTTTTCCCCTTTTTCCTTCACAACAAGTTGTTTCGTATTATTCGAATTAAAGTTTGAAGAAATTAAATTCAAAAGGAAGTATTAGGTCTACTTTGCTTTTGTCATGAAACGCCAACATTAACAGTCCGTTAGATGTGTCTTCATGATTTCCAACAACTATTGCCTGGTAGAAACCAAGATCAAGCCTTAGGCCACTTGCCTTACATTGAAAAACATTTGAATCCTATATTCGCAATATTTTCTTCTTATGCTTGGCTGTGTACGCATTGTTTAATGCTACTACAGAATCACATGCATTCTACAAAAAAGGAGGTTCCAGTTTTATGGAGTCTACATCCTGTATTCTGCATTAGCTTTGGAAAAGTGTTTTTCGATTTACAATGGATCCCCCCCTATGAGTTGGTCTTTTTAAGGTTATGTTTGAAGTAAAACCGAATGCCTGCACTCTATAACATGTTATTGTGATCTTAAATGGGATTGCTATTGCACCGCTTTGAATTCGTATATACCAAGGATCTTTATAATTTTGTAATTATAAATTTGTCGAACGATTCCCAACTTCACTGTATTTTTCAAGATGGTCCAAACCTTTTTAAGCCTCAGCCAACATAGACTTGGTCTTTGTTCTTACAAAGAAAGAAGTTATCAATGCTTAAATCGATTTTGTTATGTCAAATGCAATTTTTTTCTTTCTTATTTCTTAGGGAAAGCGAGTGCAGCACTAACAATACAAGGAGCACAACTTTTCCAAACCTCTCCGGGGTACCTACAGAACGGGTAAGTGATTTTTAATCAAACAGTTTAAAGTTTTCAATATGACAATCTGTGTGAAACAGCTTAGCCTGAGCAAGATTCGAACCCACGACTCTTTCAACTCGAACGCACGACTCTATCAACTAAGCTATCATGAAGGTACACTTCTCATTACCACCCAAACCATGCCGATCAAACAAATAAAACAACCAAACATCAAACTTTGAAACGAACCATCGCAATACTTCTCAAAAAGAATTTTATTTAGTTAACAGAAGTAATGCCTACATTCAAGGTTTATTCCACGGAGGATGCAAGGTTGTGACACCCCTGTATCCCCCTTGAGTTCATTTAACTGGTTCAGTCAGCATCAAGTGTTTTGGGGCAATTGAGTAATTTTTTTGATATAAAGTAGGGCTAAGGCACTTTTTTGCATTTGTTTGACGAAAAAAGCTCCATTATCTAACAAACCTACTATCGATACGATGAAGATTTCACACTGCTCCTAAGAAATGCTTTAAATCTCTATTCAGACATTTCTATTCAAAACATACCTCCATCCTTTTTAACGGTGGAATGACTCAATACGAAATTTTGATACGAGTATAGGCATGACTAGTCAGGGAAGTTTGAAAAGTAGGGCACACCCTGTCGATGCTGAGTCATTCGCTCTTAACCCCTTATACCAGTCAAAGGATTCTCTTCACGTCCTTATCTCCTGCATCAAAACAACAGGATTCCACTCCCCTCACAGAGGCCAGCGCCCATAAGCATATTTCGGAGATTATTCAATAATTGATTGAGTAAGTCAATGATAAGTGGTTTTGAAATACCGTCTTACGATATTCGTCACAAATTTCCATGTTTTGCAGCGCAGACGCTAATCTGGGATTAATAGGACAGAAAACCTGACCATGTGTTTAAATCAGCCGGCATTTATTATTTACAATCGAACGAAAATGTCCCAAGATGCCCGAAGTTTGTTAGGTCATTGGTGAACAGGATTTGTAAATTGGATCTTGGATGCTTATTTGGAGTTCTTGCTGTTTAGGCCAATTACAACTGGCATCTGTTATCTGCGAGTCTAAATCGTACCAAAATGTCCCAATACGTCCGGAATGTGTTTGGTCATTGGTCAACAGCATTTGTGAATCCGTTTCCTGGCATCTAACTCGGTAATTGCTCTCACAATCCAAACAGTGTTTCACTGAGAAGCCAGACCTACCTATTTCAGACATCAAGTATGTTCCTTCAAATGGGTTTATCGCAAACAGTTCTCATAATGTTTTCAAACAGTGTTTCAATTTTCCTCGTGATTATCGATTTCAAACAGAGTCAAATAAATTCCTTTTTTCCAAATATCAGGGATTCCTAGACCTTCTTCAAACCATGCACAAATTATGCCCTTTTCAAAAAGAGTATCACAGTTTTTTTGAAACTTACTACAGTATTTATATTAGCATCAAACACTTATTTTCAAACAATGTTTCAAATGTACTTTAAGACTTTCTATTTCAAACAGTGGGCGAATGGTGTGCTTTCAAAACATTGTTTCGATGTTTCACATGAAAATGATGCTATTTTCAAACAGTGTTTACCAACTGATGAAAATATTTTTTTTGAATTACTACTTCGATGAGTGTCAGACGAAAAGCTGAAGTAGATATTATGTTTACAAATGATTCCGATTATCTTGCTTTACTAACGTTATATGCAGATCAGATCAGAGTCAAAATTCGTTGATTCATTTTTAGCTACCAGCAGAAAATCCTGTCAAACGGTCAAGCTTACTACTCTCCCTCGTCCAATCAGCTGAGGTACCCCATGTATGGCCAGATTGGCATGCCGTACCTCAGCCAATGCCAGCATGCCTACTACGCCATCCCAGGCTCTTCCCCCACCTACGATCAACGTGATGGCACTTACATCCAACCATACGTCCTGACGCAACAATTCGTTGTTGCTGGCAACAACACCAACGGCTACACGTCACCAACCAACATCAACAACAGTAACAACAACAACAACAATAGTAGTAGCGTCCCAAACTACAACCAGGTGGCGTTTATCGGACAGTACCCAGTTCTGATGGAGACGTCAGGTAACCCAGTCGGGGGACAAGTGGCAACGTCCACCCCATCGTACGCCTCGTCTCCGACATCTTGTGCTGCCAATGGTAACGGGCAGGTATTTCATTTTCACCAACAAGAAATCGTAAATCAGTAAGCGGTCAGCGGTAGCAGAGGTTCGAAGCTAAATTATAAAATAGTCGTTCTTTATAGAGTACCAAGTGCTACGTCACAAAATCTATTTTTATAATTATTCAATTTATCAACTAAAAACTGTAAAATACAAAAACGCCTATTACGACACACAACGCTTGCAGTCAAAGTCAAATTATCTGTTCTAGGTTCACACAGGCCCTCGTTTGACCAGTGACTTTTAACACACTGAAATTAGTTATTATAGATGCCAAATTTTGCAACTAGATATGGCTTTATTTTGAAATTACCCAAAACGATGGTGTTAGAATAAAGAATAGTTATTTTCAGACATGGCTATCTCGCCGTTTATGAAATTTGGCGTAGCTTTAGAGAGCAGAAGGAACACGTTCTAGCGTCTTTTTCTCTAGTTTGCCAAATCAGAAATAACTTATTCGAATAAGCCAACAAGGGGAAGTGCTCATTTCATCCATGTGACTTTAGCATGTTCCCCTGGATGCTGGGACTGTTTGTAGCTACATAATTTAGTAACTACACTATATGTTCTGTTCTTGAAAGTTTTGTCATTCAACAGACACGCCACGATAACTTTACCTGAAGAATTCTTCTTAGCTCTTAAACAATCTTTCCAAAGATTTCCAAAATCTTAGCATATCTAAAACTTGATGTATTTAGCATCCATTCTAAACACGTTTAGTTTGTTCCGAAGGTATCAGTCCAATAACCGCCCAAAGGAGAGTATTTCTTCTTTTGTGTACATTACTTCAAACACACGGGTACTTGGATCTAAATATGACTGAATTGATAACCCTATCCTGAAATGGCCTAAGCGTATACGAAAGACACAAACATTATTTCATTAGATAACCATGAAACAGATAATAAGAATTCAACTGCGATCAATGTATGTCAAAATAGAACATCCCTAAAAACCATTATTCGAAGATAAAATGAAACACTGTGAAGTTTTGAAGGCTTCCTAAACCACCTGTTCCCAGAAAATGATCTGATTGGTCCTTTCGATCATTAGTAAGAAGTGATCTGATTGGTTCTTTCGATTCGATCATTAGTAAGAGAGGATCTGATTGGTTCTTTCGATTATTAGTAAGAAGTGATCTGATTGGTTCTTTCGATTATTAGTAAGAGGGGATCTGATTGGTTCTTTCAAGCTTTAGCAAGAGAGGATCTGATTGGTTCTTCCTAGCTTTAGTAACAGGGGATCTCATTGGTTCTTTCGTTCTAAAGAAAACGACTCTAGAGCATGATAAAAACGGTTAAAAGTCCAAACCGAAGAGTGAGTTGGTTTTCAAAATATATGCAATAACCTTGCAAGTTTCAAACAATCGATGCTTTGAGTTTCAATGTTATTTTCATCGTGTTTCATATTATCACATTTACATTTAGGTACCCTAGAATTAGATTTCAGTGACGTCATCGATCTAGTACTCTATTAATATAACATTAAAGTTTCATACTCATTCTCAAGGGCTCCATGTCTGCTAGACAGATCACGTGACTTTTTCAGCGGATTTCGGTATCCGGGACACAAGGTTTTCTTGTTAACTTAAAATAATAAGCGACATAATTTTACTTTTTTATACTGTAGGAAATTTATATTTATTAGTTCGATCCGGAAAGGGAATTTTTATACCTAGGAGAAGGACGGTGTAGTCAGAGTAATGGCTTTTGCTGCTTGAAATCTAGGAATGGCAGAATAGAAGGGGAAGGTTGGGGGTAAGTAAGCCCTAAGGCTGGAAAATAAAACTCGATTGGTGGGGAGACGTAGTGAGGGGAGCCTAGTGCAACATTTAGGCCAGTAGTAGAAAGTAACAGACGAGATTCTCTAATTTTCTTACCACATCTGAGCACTGGAAACCAGTCCTCGTGCTATTAATTCCGAGTTACTGTACCAATGTGCCTAGTGAAACGACGAGTGAAGTCAGTGAATATCTTGTGTAATAGTATGGATGCTTAAACCTCAGAGGGCGAGATAATTAGATCAAGGATTTTATACTGGGATTGAAAAACGTGCAATACTGCATCGTCGTCTAGATTCGTTCAAACTTTATAAAGACTAGAGGTAGAGCTGATGTGACAATATCATACGATACTCAGGTACCCTTCCCACAGTTTTGCGAGCAAAAGATTTTGAGAAAAGCATTTTGATGAACGTAAGATAGCCGTGCAAGTTTTAATACCTCTGACCCTAATCCTCCAAGATTGCTTGGCCTAATCTAAACAATGCTGGCAATCAAATTTTAATGAAGTTATAATCAAAATTTCAAAGGAAATAGATTCCAAGTGAGAATTCTAATTTGAGTCTCTTTACGAGGATAACCTTTTGCAATTACTTTTGTAAGCACTTCATGGTGTCGTGATTATCTCGGCTTTAACGCCAATCAGCTGCAACTGCTGTGAGAAGAGGCCCAATCATCTTACCTTCAAAATTTGAAGCATCCGTCCCATTACACTACGAACTGACCAAGTTTGCTCGTCGTTCAACTTTTTGAACGTTGAGTTGATTGGTAAAAACGTTTTCTCTCTTCGAAAGGTTTTAGTTATTGTGAAAAGCACAAAGGGCTAACTGAATAGGTTGACTCATCGAAGCAGCGCATTGATATTTAATAGGCTATAATATAGAATATAGTATATAAGCTTACTATCTTCGTAGGATTGTTCTGAGTGCAAAGCACAAGATTTCACTGAATAGGTAGACTAATCCAAAAGCAGTGCATTGATAGATGATAGGCCAATACGCTGACTATCTTTGCAAGGTATTGGTTAATGTGTTAAACATATTGGGCCTACTGAACATTTAGACTTATGATAGACTTGTTGTTAGCCTTTTGCCTGGAGTTTCAGAGAGTTGACAAATCCTCTGCTCATTCTTTATGTGATAGGTCTGAGACAGGGATCAATAGATCTGGAGGTAGGTTCGAACCTTCAACCCTCAAAGGAAGAACTTTGTGATCTAGCTACTCGGCCATCCCCGTCTTTCAAGGCTTTAGGAAAGTATCTCAAAGCCAGAGCTCTGACTACACCTTGGAACATCTCGTCCCAGTTATAAGGGACGGGATAATTATCTGCGGTTAGTTTCGTTTTAAATTTAGTAGTATCTTATATATAGTCAGTAGCTTAAATTTTCTGTTGAATCTCCCATTAAATTATCATGAAAATTTATTAATAATTTAAATTTTACGATTACCAGTATCAAGAGGTAATTGCTTTTTAACGTCGTTGAATTTACTGTAGTCAGCAGTGCAACGATTCTTGGGTGGGTTTTATGCTTGGTCATGCGGAAGGTTGCTGTTATATCCTTGCCTACAAGCAGATTAATATATTAGGCAATGAGTTACATTACCAACCTGGTTAACGTATGTGCAGTATTGTGGAGGATATTCATTACTGTGGAGGGATATCATCAGTACTGTTGGAAATATATTCAGTAATGTGAGGGGATACAATTTGTAATGTGGAGGGATATCATCAGTACTTTGGAAGGATACCATTCAGTACTGTTGATGATATCCAGTACTTTTGGGAGATATCATCAGTGCTATGGGGAATACATTCAGTACTGTGAGGGGTTCCCTTTGGTAACGTGGAGGGATACCATTCAGTACTGTGGATGATATCCAGTACTGTCGAGAGACATCAACATAACTATGGGGGGTACTATCAGTCCTGTAAGGTATGTTCGATGCTTTTCAGGATACCATTAGTGCTGCAGAGGGTAGTCAGTAATGTGGATTGAAACCACCTGCATTGTGGGTATTACATCAACAGTACTGATGGTATCCCCAACAGAACTGAACACCCTCAAGTGTAATGATGGTGTCTTCAAACATTGCTGATGACATCTCCTCCAGTGATGAATATGCTACTCAGTGCGGATGGAATCCACTGATCTCAACATTAAGACTGGATCGAGCATCTGTCGTTCTGAAATGAAGATGATTGGCAGCCATATTGGGAGGCCCAATTTTATACAGTTAGATTATCCTAGGGCTTTGCATTTTCTTTGATGATTTTTGGAATGTTAGGAATAGTCAGCGCGAGACTGAAAATCGTGCAGCTTTTGTTTTACGAAGAATCAAGTCAATATAATTTCTTTGGCAGCCATATTGGGAGGCCAAGAGGAAACCGAAGCCATTGGCTTCAAACATTTGGCTCCAGAAAGGAAATAATGATCGATCCAATCTTAATTTTGAGATCAGTGATGGAATCCTCCAGCAGCACTGAACACCCTACACAGTACTGCACAAATGTCCCGAGGAAAACATTGAGCAATTAGAAAAGATCAAGGTTTTCGGTGAGAGAAATTGGGGTCATATTGGAAATGCGTGTAGGCGGTGAGTGAGGCAAGATGTTCAGTCACTTGTTCGAGCTCATCCTATTTACAAGTCGTAACTCAAGACAATCATGGTTAATTACGAAGATAAGAAGATTTTTTCTTTCGGTTTCCACATTTGTTAATTCAACACGAAGCACATTTTCATGATTATGAGATAGGCCATCTGGCTGATGCGACCGCACGGAGAAGATTAAGGTGCAAATCCACTTTGTTTCATCAGAACGTCATTCGGAGAAGATCTCCCCTCGGATCATCCACTTTCTTCTCGTATTAATTCATTAAAAGGCAGCAGATAGCTCCAATTGCGGGTGGGACTGTCACAACCCTGTAGAAAGCTGTCAGCTATTGGTCAGGGATCTATCATGAGATTGAAAAAATGGGCAATACTGCATCGCCATTTGGAGACGCTAAAACTAGATCTAATGCGACAACAGCATATTATACTTAGATACCCTTACCCAGGGGCGTAGTCAGAGGGGAGAAAAGTCTACACATTTTTTGTATAGAGATCACTCTTACTGAGTTATTTTCCACACTAAATACTGAAAGTGATCAATGCTCTTCTTTCAGAGCCTCTGGCTGTGTCCCTGCCCCACAGGCTGGCCAGCAAAAGGCGTTGGAGGCCTTATCAACCTACAATAGAAGATGTTTTGGAAGGGATAGGATTCTAGAATTTACTGAAAACATAATAGTTAACCGAAAAACGAGATGATAAAAGTATTCCCACTTGTTCATTGTCAACTCGAAGCGAATTGAACGATTGCTTCCTATGAAATTGAGGTCGTGTGTCTTGCTCCAATGCGAGAAGATATACAGTAGCCTCCTTTTGAGATTGCACAACTAGGTTCAAAATGGCGTCCTAGCTACGCAATTTTGGTGACTAGGCCAACTAAAATACCCAAAACTAAAGGCAGACAGCTCACAGAAAGATGAATTTGATTGAACGAGCTGGGGTCAAAATACTGAAGGTATTCTGAAAGAATTAACGGGAATTTCAAGCAAAAGTTTTATGAAATGTCAACGCGATATAAAGAGTTTTGCAAATAAAGTGAATCGACATTCCTAGCGTACTTTCAATCTACTGCATATGGACTGTATTTACTGATTACCCCTCTCAGCTATAAAATCTCTGAGATGAAACTCAACAACACAACTTTCCAGTTAAATTTGAACCACTAAATTCAAAATGGCGTCCTAGCAAAGCAATTTTGGTGTATAGGCCAACTAAAATGGCCTCAACATTGGCCTGGAAATTCACAGAAAGCTTTGAATGTGAAGAGAATTCAATCAACCCGTCAGTCTTAGCCTTTGAAAGTGATTTGTTCTGAGCAGACAAATCTGCCTCACTCCCTTTGATAGGGATACACACAGTTCATTTACTAATCACCCTCTCAGCTGCAGAATCTCAGCGATGAAACTTAACAAAACGAGCTTCTCATTTTGCGTTTCCAATACTTTATTCATCACACCACTACCTCCTTCTTGCTAATTGCAAATCCTCCTTTTATTTGCGATTTAGCCTTGTGAATGATTTCTCGACTCTAGAATCAACCTCTTAACCAGCTTGCGCTTAATTTGCTAATCCAAAGACCTCCCTTTTTATTTCTCTTCATTATTTGTGAAGTCAGTAAACCAAACGTGAGATGCCAGATTACGAGAAGGCCCTTATTTGACCTAGCAGGACAACATCTGTTCGAATTAAACTGCCTTGGTAAATCAACGAGGTAAGCCCATCGTGAAAAACTCGCAATGTGGTTGCTTTTAGTGCACAGAACAAATAAGGCCTAATTTGTGATTTTTGATTTTTCGAAACCCCGTTCACAATTAGGTCAGTTGTTTGGGATTGCATGATGATACAATTTTGGCAACGACACACTGTGTTGCTAAATCAAAAGGCATGCATTGGTTGCAGACATGAGGAAGATATTTCTTCTAGGAGCAATGCAATTGTGGGAATTACTGAAACTACACATCATGTTGAGAATCACGTTGGTAATTCTAATAAGCTTACTTAATCAGGATAGATATCAGTCCAGAGCATATAGCTACACAGGCTGAACAATAATCACCCTAGGGAAAGTCTGTGTGGTACAGTGGAGGGTGTTAAGTACAGTGACAGTATATTATCAGTACTGCAGAAGGATACCATCAGTACTGTGGAGGCATACCATCAGTACTGTAGGGGATACCATCAGTGCTCTGGAGGATATTCAGTACTGTGAGGGCATACCATCGGTATTGTAGGGGATACCATCAGTACTGTGGGGAAATATCATCTATAGGGGATACCATCAGTACTGTAGAGGATATCATCAGTACTGTGGGTGGATACCATCAGTACTCTGGAGGATATTCAGTACTGTCAGGGCATACCATCAGTACAGTAGGGGATACCATCATCACTATAGGGGATACCATCAGTGCTGTAGGGAAATACCATCATTACTATAGAGGATACCATCAGTACTGCGGGGGCATACCATCAGTACTCTGGAGGATATTCAGAACTAAGGGGATACCATAAGTACCGTGGAGCTGTGGAGGATATTCAGTACTATGGAAGGTATCCACAAGCACTTTGGTATTACCTCCACAGTGCAAGGTTTTATGAACAACTAAAGTGGAAAGAGTGTATAGAGCCAGAATAAATTATGTAATCTGTCAGTCTATATATGTATTCTTATCATCAATTTTAGCTCACTATGTACCTCAATACAACTGTAATTAAACTCTAAGAAAATAAATAATTTGAGCACTCTATTCATGACATATACTAATAAACAGCTTCAGAATCGGAAAATTGAAAAATTGCGAAAGAATTTCAGAAAAGACTTTTTCGTAGTGAGATATTTCAGAAGTTTTTGAAAGAAGTCTTAGCCTCGTCTCTATGTCCTTTTTCTAGCTTACGTTTATGTCCTATTATCTAGCTTGCTTTCATACCCCCCTGTCTAGCCTTCTTTTCACTACCCCCTTTCTAATCTTCTTTAAATACCCTTATTTCTATAGTTGCCTCCAATATTCCAATATGTATGGAAACATGCCGCTGGGCATAAACTATATCATTTTTATAGTACGACACAAAACTAGATATTAATTTCAATTTTTCTATTAATGCAGTTATTAATAAAATTATATTGAACATATCGTAATGTAACAGTCTTTGATCGGTACCGAACTTCAAATAGCCAGAAGAATCTAAAAGATAGTGAAACATGTTATGATCTTAGTGTCCGTTTTATGGGGGAGGGGGCATGGAACAACGCTTCATTTCACCAAAATGGGTCCCACGACTAACCCAAAATTACAATATAAAGTACAGACAATCTCAAATAGGATCAAATTTCAAAGAGCAGTAGAGGTAATCGGACCTGGACAACGCAGTCTCTAGTATCATAAAGACAATAGAGCCTTTCGCCTAAAACTCATCAGAGTAGTACGTCAAATAGAGAAATTTATGTAACAAATTGTAATACAGTTTGAGGTGGAAAATTCCTGTCAGTCTGAAACAAAATTACTTATGAGCTTGCGGGAAGAAATTCCATATAATCCCATTTGGAATGAGGAAAAACGAGATATATGGATTAATAGTGGTCAAGGCAGTGCCCAGATGCTAAGCATTACCAATTAAGTATTCTGACTATCCTGGTTTCATTCATTACATGAAAGTTCATCATCGTAATAATTTGTAATGCAGGTAGCTACATAGGCATAGGAAAAATCTATTGATTGCCTGTTCGATCTAATCTGATATCATCCGTGAAATCCATGTTAGCCCCTAATTCTGGAAAATTGTTTAATATAGCCTCAATGAATGGAATTTAATAATTTGATATTTCTATGGTTTAATATTATTGCGAAAGCATGAAATTTTAAGTTACAGAGAGCTAGTCACCTTCTTGTTTCTATGGTTTAATATTTATATTTTGGATACCAAATTGGGCTTTTGTAATTGAAATTCAAAATTGTGGCAAGTTTGATCAAAAACTTGTTGATATTTCTGGTACTATATCATGAAGGATGGCAACAATTTTGCCCCGAAACTTTTTCATAGTAAAATACACCAAACTCAGGTCACTGTTTAGGGTTTTAATCTTTTTCGCAATTTTTTTCGAAAGTTACCATATAATTAACAATAGTTTCAGCTTAGCAAAAATTTGTCTAAACAACTAAATGTAATGGAAAGTGTTGTCAAATCGTTAAGATTTGTGTAAATGAAAATGACCTTAGTAGGACTCAAACCCACGACCTCTAGAAAAGTAATCTAGGCTAATAGTTTTTGTTTTATGACTCAATGGCTCTTACATGAATTTGGTCCATCAAGCCTCTTTTAGATGAATGCTTATTTCGATGTATGCAAAAATAATTGGAAATGATATTAAAGAATAAATTAGATTAATATTCTATACAAACTATTTTTTTTCACTAAGTGAAAAGAGGCATGCTCATCGGTCCACATTGAACACAATGTAATAACGAGTTTCGAAAGACATTTATACTTTCCAACGATGAAGTTGTGGCCAGTTAGAGATGTAACATTACTAAAAGAAAATGACAAAATCTTTGATTGGTACAGAGCATCAGAATACTTAGAAACACAGCGAAATATACACGTGTATTTTCTAAAAATTGCCTTGATAAGAAACACCGGCTGAGAAGTGCAAAGAAATGTTTGCTATCTCCAAAAATATGAGATAAACTTAATACAAGTTCAACAACGCAAGGCCCTTGCCTAGGAACACATTTTAGCTAATCTCCCCAGATAAAAGTTTATGTGTGAGTAGAAGGATAGAATAAAATGAGAGTCAAGGGATCGTTAGAATATTGAGAAACAAGAAAGATAATAAACTAATAAAGTTATATCGTCCAAAAATTATGGAATTAGTAAGACTAGTTTGTCAAATAAGCAAATTATGGATAATTAAAAGGAAAGAAGAAAAGCTAGAGTCTTAGTCAAAATATTTGAGTGCAGCCATGGGCAGTAAGACAGTTTAAAGTAGTTAGTATAGTTAGCATACATAAGATAGCGTGCACTAGAGGTATCAAAACATGGCGAAATGAGTTCCCTTGGCAAAAATACAGGAATAAGATCCTGCAATCATCTTCATAAACAAGGTCTGTAGAATCGAAGGATACGCAGATAATAGCACAAAGGTGGAAGCAGGGCAGTGGCCTTTATAGTTGTATAACTATTTTTTATAGCCAACTTTTGATAGATTTGTAATTACCAATTTTCTAATTAGTCGGATACCACTATGATAATATACCTTCACAAACATAGGTCTCATACCCTGGATATACCTGACATGGGCCAAAACATAACGCAATGCCTTGACTCGATCCAATAACTTAGCTTTCTGATCCATCCAGCTCCAGACTTATCCACAACTAAGGCATCAGTTTGTAAATACATTTCTGGTACAAAATTGCTTCTTTCTTGATACTTATAATTCTCGACAAGGCCATAAAGGAATTTGTATACTTCATATTTTAGCAGCACTGATGATGGTCATACTGAAAAACTTTTGTTATTTCATTGTAGATATTTTTGTTTTTGATATCTTAAATATCGATTCAGGTTTTGGGAGAAGTCGTCTTCAGAACCAAAAACATGCCTACTGAATTTTTATGATTTTCATTATCTAAATCGATTACCAATTGCCTATCCTGACTGCAATGTTCGATAAAGCTACGCCAGTATAGAGCCATTACAAGGCAGAATGAACACATTAAAAGGACATGTCTGTTTTTTAATGTGTTAATTCTGCCTTTTTTTTTCAGAGCCAAGTTTTCAAGTCTCCTTCATAGCCAAGAATATGCAAACTGAATTTTCATGATTATCATTATTATTATGACTCAGACCAACGCCGCGGCACAGACCACCTATATTTACAACGATCAAAACTCATCCATCCGCTTCCCTTTGTAAACGATGGAGAAAGAGAGTAATAAATTAGCGTAATCGTGTTTTTATACGATTCTGATTAATCGCGTAATCATGATCGATGGCGTCGCTCCATCTGCCCTCTAATCCAGCCTTGCCATTCTCACGTGAGACTCGTGAGTCGGCTTCGCGTTCGATTTCACCAATATCCCGGATTATCCGGGACTTTTCGCTAATCGTAGATAAGTGGATTCGCTTAGTGTTGTTGTTTCGCACTGGGCCTAATACGATTTTGATACACGGACGGGACACTGAGATATCAAAGGTAATTAAAGACGTTTGTCGTAGTTTCCAAAAGACTAATAAGGATAAATGTAAGCACACTGTCGCAGGCGAGCATAATATTTTTGGTTTTACGAAAGGACAGTCTGGCGGGACTATGAAAATATTTCTGGTCAATCTCATCAGCGCCATCTAATCATATCTCGTATCGGTGCTTGATTAATCCGAGAAACGATTAACCTAAATTAGTAATTACTTGCCTATTAGCTATGCACGCGTCTGCGTCATGTTTTTCTCATAGGGACGGGTGTCTAGGGATCAGGGCCATTCCTGAGGGAAGGACACCCCCTGGGTGTGTGATTAATGGTTGATTGTATGGAAAGTTTTTTTCTCTTTCGTTGCCATATTTCCAGTTAGGGGTAGGAGTGGGGAGATCACATCAAGAAAGTTCACGAGATCTCATTTCCTAATTTTGGAAGACATGGCTGATGTATTATTATTCAGAATACCAATTTCTTGTATCACAATATTTCATTCTGATCCTAAATCGTAAACTTGGGAATACGATGTACGGTTTAATAATTTCATGATGAGAAATCGTGAAAAAAATTAAAGACTTAAATTCTTCTTCTACAAATACTTTCCGATTCTACCAATCTTCACAACAGAGATAGTTTCATCGTATAATTTTTGGCACATTTGATGAAATCTCGTCAAAAATATTTTCAAGTTTTGATCAAAGCTACCACCATTTTGAATTCTTAAAATCAAACCTCGATCCTATTCTCCAAAACATAAATTTTAACTCAAAGCAGGGGTTGTATATGCTAACTTAAACAACTTTCTTGAATCGGCCCCATTAACCTCAAGTCAAAGCGAGTCCAGGAATAACTTTAAACATTTAGATATTTTGAATAAAATCACTTACCCTTAGACCAAAGTTATTTTCTTATGATCTTGACAGTTCCTCTATTCCTATAAATATAAGTTCACGAAAGTAAGAATACTGAAAAAATAAATGCTACTTTGCCTCACTTCACTCAGGCCTATTTGAATATGGTTGCCTTTTGTTTAGATAAAACAGTCTTTGAGGGGAACAGAACTTCATTGCATTGTATATTATTCATTCTTAGTTGAAACATAGTAAGCATTTACCAAATCAACATTACAAATATCAAAGATTTCATTATAGACATTATCTGCTACAAAATGAGCAAGCACGTTTGTTTTCAAAGAACCAAGCTTTGTCCAATTCTTAAAATTGTTCAGTATCTTTTGTTGTATCAATATCATTAATATGTGGTTCTAATTTTTGGAATCGTTAGGGAGTTTTGATGTGAAGATTATGACTTGTTGTTTTTGGTAAGAAATACTTTTTCATAAAAGAAGAATAAAGACTTTTGAGAGTTTTGGATATTCAAAGTACCAAAACTTTAATAGATGGGACTTTTGTGGCAGTTACTTACAGGTTTTTTCATAAGGAACCTTTTATAAGGAACCTTCATGTAGAAGGTCGAAAAACTTACTACTAAAGGTCTGATCACTAAGGAACTTTATGATTATGATATCATAATGAATGGTGTAGATATGCAACTTCTTCAATGACTCTCATTGACTCTACGCCCTGTGCTAGGTTCTTTATAAAAAAGCGTGTATGAGTAAGACAGTAAGCCTTCATAGCAGGACGAGTAGTCAGAGTATGCTATTCACTATTCTCTTTCATTTAATATCTCCAGCTTGTTCAGAATTTCAGAGTAGCATGAAAATCAGAAGGATATTGACACATAATAAGTTCTTAATAGTTTCCAGCTGATAGTAAATCAGTTTTCTGATGATCGCATGAATGAGTGAAACTTGAAGTAACAACAAAGATATGTGTTCACTCTGATAGTCTACTTCTCTGTTAGTTCTAAAAATTTTCGTCAGAGGGTCTCTAAGTCCCTCCCAAAACTACACAGTGCAATATTCTCCAGTTCATGAATTCTTAATATGGATACAATCAGAAACAAGAAAGGAGATTGGCTATATGTAACTCAAAGTTTCATGTTTTCACAATCATCAGGCAGTCTTATCAATTAAGTCATAAAATGTATATCTATCAGAGGCTATATGAAACGAGAAAATGTCACAATTTAAACTATTTCTATAGCATTGTGCAGTCTATATCCTTGTCGAAGCGTTAGATGCACGAAGATACAGAGCGATATAGGTAAGAAAAAAGAAATTAAGTCTGTCTGATGATTGTGCAAACATGAAACTTTGAGTAACATAGAGCCAGTCTCCTTTCTTGTTTCTAATCTTTATCACTCTGTACTTCTGAACATCGATCACTATGATCAGTATTAGACAAAGTGATGCTATAGGGATAAGGAGAAAATCACGCATAAACATGACACAGGAATTATTTTCAATCATACCTTTGTTGTTTCATCATTTTCATGGCTGCCTTCATCATCGGTTTTGAAGCTATCAAATAAAAACAATAATTTAATCATACAATGTTTTGAATAAGCCATAAAAAAAACAAAAAAAACCTACAGACATAGTAGGCCTAGAGCCAAAAAAGGTTGATGTCAAAGAAATATTCTTTTCAATTTTCCTGATGAAATCGTGATAGTAATATGGCACAATGTTTTCAAATGTGTACAATATATTATGTAGATAGGATTACTAAACATTTGTAGAAAGAAAAGCAAAGAAAAACGGCTTTGATACAGCACACTTAGGCCTTTTAAACTTATGTTCTCCTCAGAGTGTGACCTATGATTACTTATGATAAAAAGCATAGGTCGCACTCTGAGGAGGACATAAATCCAAAAGGCCTAGGTGTGCTGTATAAAAGTTGTGTTTCTTCATCTTTTTTCTATCAATTCTTTGGCTATGATCATTTGGCCTAAAAATCAAAGCTCTCTAAATGCTTCAAAGAATATCCGATTATTCGAAAAACACTTTTCTGTACCGCAGTTAGGCCCAAAATTTCTCAATATTATAAAATTCTCAGCTTTTACTGAAAGCAAATTACTACAACAAGCCTTATTCATCTCCCTATAGCAAACAAAACAAAACATAGCCCAGGACAAGGCTTTCCCATTCGATACGGGATTTGAATCCTATCACTTTCTGTGTTTTAGAGGACATTATCTCCATATTGCTTGTAGTTTCCCTTTAAAGTACTAAATATCCTCCACAGTACTAGATGGTATCCCTCAACATTACTGTAAACCCTCCAATGAACTGATGGATTCCCCTACAGTACTGATGACATCCCCCGCAGAACTACAGAGCCTCCACCACAGTTCGGCACATATGATCCCCAGGTTGGTTACCTGTATTTGATTTGCTTTAGCAAACACAACATAACATAGCCCAAGATAATGCTACTCAATTTAGGACGTGATTTTCTATGCTGTTAGAGAAATAAAGTATCTAGTAAAAGGTTTCAACTGTTTCACACACCAGTTTTCTTAACGGCAAACTCAGGTCTTGTTGGTCTATCTGGACGGGGCTGCGCAGGCTCATGCGCACATCGGTCTCGTTTTGGAATTTTACTAAAGGGTATAGTATGATCAGCCTCGTCTCTATGCCTATTTTCTATTTGTGACTTGATTGGTTTCTGTCGTTCCACAATTCTGACTTTATCATCTCCAGTGCCATAGCGCATCTGTTTTCTTCTGATTTGCGCAGATGGTTTCGGTGGGCCAGCAATGTAGGCCAGTTTAGCTTGTCTAGCAGGGTCTTTCTTTGCCTGGGATTCAGTTATTTTGGATTGTATCTTCTGCAGTCTTTCAGCTCTTTCTGAACACATTCGCTAGAATAGAAATTAGATTATAATTTCAGGTCTGGACATTTTCATATGAAAATTAAACACAGAACAAGGCATGTAAATGTGAAAAGGTTGCCTCACTATCTACCGAACAGTTAGTCCTGGGTTCTTTCGGTGTGTTTGGATCTCCACCAACTACGAGTTAGGATAATGTGATTCAAGAATCGGACAATTTTTCGTCACCATCTTGAAAATTCATAACAAAAACTGGCACAGTGTCAAGCTTGTTCAGAAACAAAGGTAAAGTTATGCCAGAGCACGAAAATATAAAGTCGAAAACTCTATTTCGCAAAAAAAAATTTGTAAAAAAGCAAGAAAGGTTGGGGAAAGTACTAAAGATTATTCGAATTGAAATGGCACGCAGAAATGCAAAAAAAAATTATTTCTGGATACATGGGAGCCGACAAAATTTTCAACAAAGTAAAAGCACTATCTAGGCCTATGTGTCACGAAGATGCTTCTGAAAACTACTTTTATGGTCTAGAAGGGGTGTAGAGAAATCTTAAAGAGTCTAAAGAAAAAGCAAGATAAACAGGGGCTAACAAAGGTGACAACCTGATTGCTACAGAAGTGTAAAGTTTTCGAGGACATCTGATTACTTGAAAATGCACAATCAACCATATTTTGACATGGAAATATTTTGTACATACACCTCTGAATTGAATTGGCCAAAATTGGGCTGAAATCTTTCTGCCAGCCCGAAATAAATTTCTAGGAACCTAGATCCTAAGTTCCAATTCTTTTTGCAGCTCTGATGGTACGGGATGTGACGACTTAAAGTCACCAGCACAGTATCATCATCAAATTGAAAAAGTCTGTCCAGTTTTTTTGAAGATCAGTGATCGTGACAAATAAATAAAATTACTATCTACCGCACAATTAAAGTTGTGAGTACTTTCTGCTTGTTTAGATATCTGCGAACTGCAAGTGGGCATAATGTGATTCGTGAATTGGAAAATTTTCCGTCACCATCATGAAAACTTAAAAAAGAGCTGGCACAGTTGCAGGCTTGTTTAGATACAAGGTAAACAGATGACAGAGCATGCATTTAAGGTCGAAGACTCTATTTTGCAAAAAATTTTAAAGAAAGTTTAGGAAAAGTACTAAAGATTATTCGAATCGAAATTGTACGGGTGGTTAAGTCTCAAGGCCACCAGCACAGTAACACTCTCACTGGAAAGAAGTACTATCTAGTCGATCTTAGAGTCCAGTGATCACCACGAGTATAATAAAAATTCTTACCATATACATTTCTCTGTATGACTCCATGTCATCTGGTTCATATCCTTTAAATTCTTTTTGGCAATGCAGCTTCCACAGCTCTCCAGTGTCCTCTGTGAAGTACTAAAGAGAATTGCATTTTTAACAGTTAGGATAGAATGATAGCATACCACAGTCTGGAGTAAGGGTAAATAAACCAAGTTATGCAGTTCTAAGTAAAAATATGGTGGCATCAACATGAAAAAGCACACAACTTTGAGATCACTGTTCACAGAAGTTTTTGAATTAGAACTTCTGACAGGATATGTTCTCCAGTATCTTCTGTTAAGTTCTAAACGGTATAAAGGCTTTACTGTAAAAAAGTCGTGCCAGTTTGATGTACTCTGGTGGTCTACCTAATAAATCCACTTATGCAATCTTGATTAAAGTTGAACCCATCATAAAGGTCACCTGCAAACAGCATCCACCCCCAAATGACGGACACTAATTTTTTGTCCCAAACACATTCCTTAACAGTGCATTAACCTCCGAATACCAGCCACCTTCAGTTAACGGCCGGTCAACCTTGGGTATGAGAGTGCCCGTTATCAGATTTTCGACTGTACAATATTGTGGAATTTACATGAAAAAGCACCTTGTGGCTACTGGTCACAGTGTGTTCATTATTCAGACATTCTTGAAAGAAATGTTTTCGAAAATGCTTGCTTGTTGCAGGTACCTCATTGGAATGACACGATCATAATATGAGTCGAATTTTCTAAATTAATGAAATAGTAAGAGAATAATTCAAAAATAAACCATTTTTTGAATAAACCTCTTCTATTATCTAAAATACAAGTATTACTCACCGGGTTGAATTCTTCTAAACGCATTAGTTGATGAGGTGAAGCCCTTGAAAAATAAAATTTACAAGGACTTACATTTGAAAGGTTGATAAATGGGAAAGCAAAGAGAGATGAGAGATAAATTCTTGTAAAAGATGGGAATGGATTTCTTATAATTCCACGTGAAACTTAGTGAAAACTAGGCCCCACAATAAGAGTTTACGTTACTTTCTCATAAAGTACGCCTTTTGCATGGAATAAAACGATTCCGTTTGAGCTAAAACAGTGTAGACATTCGTTTTACGACAGTTATGTCCATAGGAACACCCTAAAACTTCTTGCACGGAGGGTTTCTTATAACTTCCCGTGAAACTTAGTGAAACCTTGGCCCAACAATGAGAGTTCACCTTACTTTCTCAAAAAGTACGCCTTTTGCATGGAATAAAACGATCCCGTTTGCTCTTAAACGTATAAACATACGTTTTACGACAGCTCTGTCCATAGGAGCATCGTAGAACCTCTTGCACTGAGGGTTTCTTATAACTCCCCATGAAACTTAGTTAAAACTAGGCCCCGCAATAAGAGTTCACCTTTATTTCTTATAAAGTACGCCTTTCGCATGGAATAAAACGATTCCATTTTAATTATTCCAAATTTAATAGCATTGTAAGGTGGACTCAAAAATAGAATACAAGTGATGTGCACTGCGCATGTGCTGTACATAGAGGCTTATTCAAGTTCCCAAATTCGTACACAAACTCCAATTTGAAGTCCAAACTTTAAAACACAGACATTCCATTATTTTGACTCATACTAGTTAGTAACGAACACTCTCCTTTCATAGTGGACAGCCACTAAGTTCGATTGCACTGTGTGTGATGCGAAAAAACCATACATTCCATAATGGGGTGGCCTGCAACAGCATCATAGATATTTTTTGGAATCAGGCCAACATCAATCGAGCTATGGCATTGATCATTGATTACTAAGAACCATAATAGTGCTACAGATAAGGCTTTTCAGACTTTCACTGGTTAGTACTTTAAACATACGCTCACTGACTCAGATCATAGTTAACGAAAAAGATGGTTGAGAAACCTATTTTTGTACGTCTTTGTTTTACAGTTGATGCTGAGCAGTACTTGAAAGTGCACAACGTACGTGTTATCCTCTCTCTTTACTGTTAAAATTTTACATGTAAATGTTGGCTACATAAATATGATGCTGAATATTATAAAGTCTTTTCTAAATAATGAATACTTCTGGATAGGGAACCAAAAAAAGCGTTTTGGTCTATTCGCTCAACCATGACCCTGTTGGCTAAAACAATTGCGAAACAAAAGACTGTGCACTCTCAATTTGAAAAAACTCGCACAAAAAGGTACAACAATAGTTTTTCACACCATCTTTTTTTCGATAAACTATGCTCGGATGAACCTTAGTCAAATATCAGATGGTTACTTACTTTGATAGCATTGGCTCTAGAATGTCAAATGGAACACCACCAGTATCTTCCAAAGCTGAAACAAGAAATTTATATTGCAGAATAGAAGGCATGCCTAAAACGCTGGGCCCAAGCCGTGCTGTACTTGCAATCTTTTGAAACGGTACAAGCATGGTATGGCACGCCTTTTCAATTCAGACGTCTTCCCAGAAACAAAAAGGACTTCTAGCAACCAGAATGGCAAAAAAGGTAAAGCGTCAAGTTTCCTTTGTTTCTGAATTCTAGCATCAACAGATTGCTTGCTTCTTGTGCGTATTCCATTCCCATGAGAAATATTGACGTACTTCTTTTCAAATGAAGAACTGGAAATCTAATTTTGACGTTATACTCTAACACCAGGCTGATGGAAGTGAAACTTAATCATTTTGCTGGTTAAGTAAAAATCTATATGCTGCTGGCATATTCTTAATGGAGAGGAAAAGTGGGGTAACCATTTTGTAAAACATGTAGAGAAACATTTAGGGGAACACTTTTTGATGCTATGATAATTAACGACGTTCTTGCTCCCATTCCCGTCTGGGTCGCTATAACTCCCCATAATTTTGGTCCAGCGCAGCACTGGCAAAACATTCTTGCCGTGCCCTGCCATGTTCAATACGTTTTTGCTGTGCCAGGATTTCAGCACGGCACAAAAATGCGTTCACTTCAGACGTTGTACAAGGCTGTGTCAGAGTGAAAAATCTTGGCATTGCACAACGTAAGCACGACGTATGAAGCAGGGCTAAGAGTACGTAAATGCATTTGACCAAGAGATCTAATGTGACCTCCTAAAATAATTACACTGGCTGTGTGGTAACTTGTACAATTTGGATTATGATGCACTGTTAGACTTTTTGTTGTTGTTCAAGAAATAAAATGTGATCAAATCTCTACAACAACAATGATATGGTAGTAGAATATGAAATGGTAGAAGGTGGCTCAATATAAACAAAGACTACTCGAGAAGTCACAAGGACAACAGCCAAAAATTTAAGTATTTGATCAAAATATCATTTTACTTATCCCTCATTGCTCCTGTAGCTGATGCATAGTTGTGGTGATAACCGGGAGGGCATAACGGGTCTCTTGATCACATACTTAATCTTACTTGTTGTTTTTACTACTTCTTAAGAATTATTTCTGCATCTTGAGCCATACTAACCGATTTAAACTCTATCAGACCAGCACAGTATAAAAAATAACTCGAGTAGCTAAACCTTTGCTTGTTACAGAATCATTAATGCCTAAGAAGTTTCAAAAGTTTAGATATTTAACCATTTACTTACCATCCATATTATCTATCAGGATTCGCATGCATAGTTGGTATAATGACGTCACAGCTAGAACAAAAGATAAATAACATAATATCACAAAATTCATCATCAATTTAATAAGGGTAGGACAATGGCAAAACTGGGGGAGAGGGTGTAGTACCCCCACTTCTTCAACGGTTGTACCTTGATTATCTATAAAATCCAGAGATAAACTTTTCAATGGTCAGGATGTTATCTTGTTTTCAATAAACTCGACACCACCCCACCTAGGCTGGCTCTACCACTGATAAATACCTACTTTTTAGAATGGCTGGTGTAGCTGATTCAGGAATATCAAAAAAGTATATTCTCAAGATCATGTTACAGATACCCGATCTGCACTTTATATGTAATCTACAGTTGCAATCCTCATCTCGACAGCATTTAATTTAAGCTTTAAAAACAGAAAAAGCAGCATAAAGCTGCATTCATCGACGACTAACAGACTTTAGTCTGAGTGAGTGAGTTTCTTTTTCAAGTGCTAAGCTGACGAACAACCAGGTGTAAAGGTAGTAGCTTACACTTCACTACTACCTGAAGTAGTAAAAAGTACTAGTGTATCTAACCATATCCATAGGCATAACCCTAATCTAAGCCCAAAGACCAGGCCTTGTTAAGAATCAAGGACAGTAACATTCACTTGGTCACTGCCTACATTAGAAACACATCCTAGTGTACCCTAACCTTTATACTAACCTTAACTTAAAAACCAGGCCTTGTTCCCAATAAGGTCAAAGACAATACGCCTCTTCGTTACTTTACCTATAGTAGTAAGAGATCAAGGTACCCTTACCCTGATCTAACCATTACCCTATAGTAGTAAAATGGACCTACGGTACCATAGCCTAACTCTAACCCCTTAAAATTAGGAGGACCTAGTGTTCTCTTACCATAGCCCTGACCATAAACCTAACCATAACCCTAGCCTAAAGACCAGTCCTTGTTCTAAGTAGGGTCAAAGACAGTAACATACGCTTCATCACTATACCTCTAGTAGTAACAGGACCCAGATTACCCTAACCTAACCCTAACCACACCCTAGCTCTAAAGAAGTAAGAGGGCGTAGAGTACCCTAACCCTTACTCTATAATAGTAAGAGGTGCTAGTTTACTTATCAACTGTATTTTCATTAAAAATCTTCAAATTGTAAATTACTGCCAACTTGACAAACTCTTGATAGTATATTCGACACGTGGCAGTTTTAAATCCACGCCGTGTAGCTACTCTGGCACCAGAAATCTGTTTCATAGTCGCACGCCATTGTGACGCTAAAACATCAACGTGGAGGATCAGTGAGTTCATCAATGCCTCAGACATGCTTATTTCCCTCCAACGAACTCTTAATCAAATTTATTTCAACATTGCATGGAATAGGCTGATTTACCATCCTGAGACGTTTCTCACACCTGTCATTACAGTGCAGATATCGCTTTTTTTCGTAAAAAAGAGAAATTCGAAACAGTCCAACAGTGGAAGGTTGCGCAATTCATTACAACACTGTCGAATTGTAGTGTTCTAGTGTGACATCTGCACCATTAAGCAAAACTTCTGAGTATGCGTGGAAATTATAAGCTAATAAAACAATGTTTTAATGGAGACTGATCACAGCCCCAGCGCAATTGCTGTATCCACTACAGCCGGGGGAACTGCGTATGTAAACTAACTGCTTTTCGTGATCGATATTCCAAACAGCGTGGGTTGGAAACCAGCATCTAATTTCGAGGGTTATCTAGTAGTTAGTAGTATGAAGTATGAACTTTTGTTAAACAAATGGGAGCATTAAACATACAAGGACCTCATCTTCTACTATATGTAGGGATGTGGTGCTTGCTACAAACCCCTGCTATAAATATGGCCTCTTGTGGCCTTCCGTGGCCTAGCTTGTTAAACATAAACTCACTAACTCAATAAACATATTGGGACCTCATCTACTATTATATGTAGAGATTGGTGCATGCCCCTGCTAGAAATATGGCCTCTTGTGACCCTTAGTAGGCGAGCAAATTCAACATGAACTCACACACTCACTCAATAAACATACAAGGACCTCATTCATATATAAAGTGATGTAGTGCATGCTACCCTACTCTTTCTATAGATAAGGCCTCTTGTTGCCTTTCCTAGGCTAGAACGTTCAACATATAACTCACTAAATAAACTTACTTGAGCCTCATCAACTAATTTATGTAGAGAAGTAGTCCATGTTACCGTCACCCTTCTATAAGTAGGACCTCTTGTGACCCTTAGTAGGCGATCAAGTTCAACATAAGCATGCATGATCAAGCCAGTTATGCACAACTAATAAACACAGAGAGACACCTAGACAACTAGAGAGCGGTGGGATTGTTGTGGGCACCCCTTTAGACCAGATTTTGTTGGTCTGTTTAGTAAGATTTGCTAGAGTTTCGTCACAATCAGTCTTGAACAAACCTCGTCATATCCGTAGATATTCACTAAGCCAGAAAGTTCATTTTGGCAAAATTTGTGGAATATGAAAGAGACAAACCTCCACAGCCAGCAGACCTTCTTCCTGAGAAGACTTGAGTTCTTGATTTCCTTGACACGATATCAGTTTCAAGAGCAAAATCTGTTGCAGCTACAAAACAAAATTTCCAATTTAATCAAGCTGTCTTGTTTAGCCTTGATCACTACATAACTGCGATAGAATTACAACTTAAACAAACAGCATTAATATTCTGGAAGTTCCTCTCTAGAGGAGGTTGACTAGTCTATGAATTTATCCCCCCACGTTTCTCTATAGCTTGCCATCCCCGTCACCAACCAGGCCCGTAAGAAGCGGGGGCAGGGAGGGCATTTGCCCCCCAATCATCCTAAGATTTAATTGTTCACAGCATAATCCAAAGTCTTCCTATCGTTCTTCAACAATGGTTGCCCCCCTTATAATATTTCCCAAGCTACGGTTCTGCACCAACAATCGCCTTGCTCGTCATCCCCTCTCTCGTATTCCTACCACCTCTCTTGTTGAAACTGCACCCCATTTCTGTATAGCTGCGATGGTCTGTTGGGTACAAAATAAGTTTTGACGGCTGTGTGCTATTTCAAGAATAAAACTGGGACAGTAAAAGCTAAGATTTAAGATCCAAAATTCAAGATCCAAGCTATTAAGATCCAACAAATTAAGATCCGAATTATCAATTATCTATAAATCAATCAAAGGAGAGAAACAAGAAAGGAGACTGGTTCTCTGTACAGAGAGCCTCCTTTCTTGTTTCTCTCCTATATCGCTCTGTACGTTAGTACATCGAGCACTGTGATGCGGCGTTGACAACGCAATCGCTAAAGAGATAAATCAATCATATATATTTATTATCAATTTTTTCCAATCTCAATTTCTGGGATCTTAACTCCTGGAATCTCAATTTCTTGGATCTCCGATCTTGAATCTTAAAATAAACTGTCCCAATAAAGCTGCCTTCAAATTCTATTTCCAATGATTTGCCAAAAATTTTCTATATAATTGGTTTCCTGTGATCTTCTAATTTGAATGGTTTAGAATTTGTGGTATATTGCACCAAGATTCCAACATTAGGAGGAGCAAACGGAATTTGACACCAGAAATATTGTCAGTATCCTTTAAACAAACATTTAAGCCTATTGTCTTGTTTATCACTCAAAAATAAAAACAATTAGGGTCTAATTATATCTTGGGCCATATTATATCATTTTAAAATTAGGCTCCTATATATGCAGTGAATGGGCTCTTGTGTTATTATATTATGCAATTGATAAAATAAGTCTTTGATCGGTACAGAACTTGAAGATGGCGACGAAAATCGGAAACATATGGAAACATAATAACTACTAAACTTTGCATCTGACTCATCAAAGTAGCATAGAGAACTTTTCCATCCACAACTGGGTATAATCATCTGCCAGGTTTTCTTATTATTTTCTTTTTGACGTACTAAGCTGATGAGTGTCAGATGCAAAACTTCAGTAGTTATTACGTTTCGCTATGTTTCCAATTTTCCTTGACATCCTCAAGCTCCGTACTAATCCAAGACTGTTCTGACGTACTACTCTTATGAGTGTCAGACGCAAAGCTTAAGTAACTATTATGTTTCTCTAGGTTTCTGATTTTCCTTACTATCCTCGAGTTGATTAAAAGCTTTTTAAAAGAAACCAACAAAATTTCAAAATAGAAAATCGTGTTACCCTTTCTCTTCTTCGGTGACGTAGAATCTTGGCCTAAATCTGAGCTTGAGAATCGCAGTGGTCGATACACTCTTTGAATATCAGGTAGTTGAATATCAGGCAGTGACGGCATCGAAGGATCGCGTCTAACTGGAATGACGTGTTTTTTCTTTTCTGTGTCCTGTTAAGAATAACAAGATGCATCTGATTAGGAATAATAACGGCGATAATTTTGCTCATTCTATGGAAGGACAGCAAAAGAAGGGAGACAAATAAGCAAATACATTTCAAACCATGGCAAGATGCGTCTGATTACTAAAATGAAAACATTGAGAGATAATTGCTGAATTGTATTTGGAAAATTTTGGAATATTCTTTATGGCTGTTACAAAGCAGAAACTCACACCAGAGTAAGTTGCCTTGGTAAGACTTGAGCAATGTACAACTTCTATTCAAACTTACATTACCTTTTTAGTAGAGTAATAAGATATATGACGCCACCGGGCAAAATAATTTCAAAGCTCCGAGTACTTTTTGTAGACTAGAATATGTGGAGAGGTTTGGTGAGGGACATAATAACGGTTAACCATTGAAATATGTATATATATGAATATGTATTGAGAAGAAAAGAGTCTAAGAACACTCAGCATCTCGGTAAGCCTGTTTCGTGGTTGCCTACTCATCAGGAGATGTACAAAAAAAGAAACCCTTTTTGGGATTGATAGAGGGATTCTTTATTTGTACATCTCCTGATGAGTGGGAAACCACGCTCTGCATTAATTAATTGAGCACTCTCTTACGGGAATCCGAAACACAGGCTTGGTAGGTGTGAATATGAAATGATCAAGAGAACCAAGGTGCCCTCGCGGTTATCAGATTAATTGCTGTGCATCGTATCATTTAAGAAATACGTAGGCTGAAGATTCCGCATGAACGGATGAAATAACAGTCTCTTTATATATGTTTCACCTTCTAAATTGTTTCATATATCTTAGAAATACATACAATCGACTTAAGCGAGTTGAGCTAATGCGAGTTTGACTTTGGCAGTTGGAATCGTATTCTTTATACCAGAACTTTGTAAGGGGTGGTCTAAGATCAGGATATATAATCTCGCAAGTGGCCTATAATAATGGTAGTACGCCTTCAAGAGGACACAAGCCCGAGACCTTACCCAAACATAACCGAGTCTAACTACGGCCCTAATCAGGAGAGGAATGTCTGAGAAACTGTACTCAGCTCCAGAACCATTTTGGGCTGCATTTTCAAAAACTGACCACGACTTAGTTGGTCTATCTGGCATCGATTCAAAATGTATTTACTGTGTTTCATAAAAATTTTCGATTTATCGCATAAAGGCCCTAGGAAAACTGGGGAGTGGGCTTGCAGTGGCGCACCAGCCCTAAACTACCCAGAGAATATCAATCTCTTTGTTTGTAACATAAGTAGGGAAAACATTTCCAACCCCTGTTTTGGCTTAACCACAAGCCCATGCAAACCCCCTTCACGAAAAGACGCCAGATGAAACGCATTTGGAACAGAAAGGCAGAAGGAATAAGAGCCAGATACGGCAGAATAAGTAGGAGCCTTAGATACCTACGTTAACAGAAGGGTGTGGTGGCTGGAGAAAATTATTTAGCTACTGTACTCCTAGGTTCCAGGTACCCAAAGACAATGAACTACGATAATACCACAAGATATAGCCAGCCCCAATGCTGAGATGAGCAAATCATACACGGAACTACCATTGATCAAAGCCAAGTGCCAGCACCAGAACTAAAACCTAAAATCCTTGCCAAAAGGTATGAAACAGTGCTTGATTGCCACTCGATATAAACTAACTTTTGAAGAAAGACCCCCATCTCCCCCTGAATAATGTTGTTTCAGATGTTGCTTTGGTGCAGAAATGCATCTGCAACATCCTCCGATGAAATCAAGACCTAGTATCAACATTGGTTTGGGGGAGGGGGAGCTCCAACATCATCTTACAGGTTGATACCTCCATCTTCAAGATAATGCTAAAATCACCATTGTTTCTCAAGACCTTATGGCAAGGATTGTAGTCCTGAAGAAGCCCTGTATGCCAGGGGGAAATGTTGACAATATTTCTTAAAAAAGATATCTAATAATCCATCTACATTTTTTCTGTTTGTGTCGTCTTGCCCTGTTCCTGCCTTGCTATAGAGCCTAGGCCTATGAGAGCCTAGGCCTTCAGTGAAAGCCATAATCATTTTTCACTATATTTGCCATTTGTATTGACTTATCAAGCATGTTTGATTCTTTCTCGCAGTCGCACATATGGTAGGTGATGTGCAAACTTCAAAGAAAGTTATACTTACCGGAATGCCATTAGGTGCACTTCTTCTATCTTTTTTATTAGACTGCTCTGAAGCCTCTTTATCGTTCAATTTCCGTTTTTTCTTTGACTTTTTAGAAGTGCCACCCAATAAATTCAATGAGACATCTTTCCAATGATCTGGAGCCTTTTTATGAGGTTTTTTTTCTATACTTCTGTCTGACTTTTCTTCTTGTTTTCTAACTTCTTTTGTCTTTGTATGGGTGTGAGTTTCTTTATTTTTAATTGTTTCTATTTCATTTCTACGAGGCTCAGAATTTTTTGAGCTGAATTTATCTTTCCATCTTGTAACCAATTCTGATGCTTTCTTCCCCACCACACCATCCTTCTTTTTCAATTCATTTATCGTTTTTCCAATTCCAGTTGCCTGTTGAAAAATCAGTGGGAAATCAGTAAGAAAATCGTAACTTTGATTTACAAAACAGTGAGACATATTTGGAACATGGCAAAATATTCTTGTAGCCTTATCTGTTTTGCTATGTTTCAAATTTTCTAGCTATTCAAAAGTTAGCTACAAGCCATCCCCAACAGATCAAGGGCAGCAAAGAATGAAAAATCTAAAAATTGCCCTATTCATCTGCTATCCTTCAGTTCTGTACCAATCAAAGGCTGCTTAACTTCTATTTTTAAAAATTTTGACAAGAGATGGTTTTCAAATTGGAAACATTCTTTAACAAATATTTCATTTTCAAATAAGGATTAGGGATCACAGTCTTTGAACAGTAAAAAACTTGAGGATGGCGAAGAAAATCTAAAACATAGTGAAACTTAATAACAGCTGAATGCTTTTATGTTTGACACTCATCGGAGTAGGGCGTCAAAAAGAGAGCGAAAACGTTTTGCCATAACAATCATTCATTTCCTTTCTGATTGGCCCATTTCGTTCCATTTCTAGGTATAATTTGTTAGGTTTCTTTTTCATTCTCTTTCTGACGTACTACTCTGATGGGAGTCAGACGCAAAAGCTTTCAGTGGTTATTGAGTTATTGATTTTCTGAATTTTTTTTTATCTTTTTGCCATATTATATCATAAAAGACAAAAGTACTTATACCTTCAATGACTTTACCGATATAGGAAGTTTACTAAGATTGTGGAGATATTTTATCGCCTGAAATGAAAAATATATCAATGAGTTCAGAAATATTATTGATAACATATTGAAAAAGCTAGGAATAGGGGGACGGCCCCTTTTTGTGAGAGTGCCTTAAAAACTTGAAATATTTCCTATTACAATACTTCGATTGGTATTTATATTCTTATATCATGTCATGTTATAAAAAAACTACTTTGCCTTTACAGGAGGCTTTCATCAACCCGAAGGGAAATCAAATTTAGAAATTTTAACTTGTGCGGTTAGAGTTTCAATTGCACTGAAATTGTGTGGCCTAACTGCAAAACTAAAAAAATTAAAAGGCATTATGACAAGACTTGACCTTCACTTGTGACCATAAAATTTTGGTTTGTAAATGGTAGAGGTAGACATATATAAGTATTGAAAAATGTATTCTAGATTTATTAAAGATGGGGCTTAAACAAATGGTCCCACAATTCTATTCTAACTTTGACCAATGTCGCAGGCAGTCCGAAAGTTGGAAATATTTTCATAGAAAAATGGCATATAAAATTAGTTAGGTATATCTTTGACGGGTATAATCAGGTCAAATCCCCCCGACTTCTTTCGAATATTTCAAAACTGGCCGCGCCACTGGTAGGCAAATACTTTTTTGCTGGTACTTTTTCATATGAATTAATATTGCAGGCCCGGCCGAGGCTGTCCATAGTAGCCTGGTTTGAGATAAACCAGAAGGTTTTGGGGCAAAACCCAAAAAGATTTTGATATACAGACCTTCTCAAGTGCATTTTCAGAACAGAATTTTCATGAAAATTCACCCAGATTCACTGTAAAAATATTCTGTTTTGTGGAGCTATATTTTTTTCTAAAAAGAGAGTGACTCAGCCCAAAATCTATTCGGGCAAAGCCACACCATCTGGACTGGTTGCACCACGCCTGTTTTGCACAAATATAGATATGTTCTCAACATCATACACTTATGTATTACAGAATATTTTGAAGGATATTGGTCGGAAAGTAAACTTTGGTGGCAGGCATTTAACATTTTTTTGCCTCTAGACATACCAATAGATCTTAAGAATAAACAGCTATCTAAAATGCTAATATGAATATTCCCTTGATGACAGGTGGGAAAGAGTCATCATATTGCTCCATGGGTATTGTGAACCTGAAGTATGGAAGTGCAATATAATCCACACACTCCCCATCATCATCAAAAATTATTGGCTATAGTGCATTTCTTATTCTTTGGCCCGAAGATCTATGGCATACAACTTGATTTGGAACAATAGCATTGATTTTTTTAATGTATATCACAAAATCTTTGGCGTTAACTAAACATGGTATGGACTCTGCTGGAGATAGCTTCTGATCTTTACATCTCAGGAGAAGAATTGTCAAAAATTCCCCTAATCCAAAATAAAGAATTGTAAAGCCCTCCAGTTTCTGAGTCTGAGGAAAGAATCAACCAAGCACGATATTTCGATGATAAGCGGAAAGAAAAGTGACCATGTAAGTTTAGGCCCCTTTTTGACTGGCAGATGATTTATATCAACGGGTAAAAGAAGGTGAAAATGGTATTCTGTGAAAGTAATAATCCAGAGTTAGAGGTACGGTTGGGGTTTCAGGGTTAGGGTTTGATATTAGGGTTTGAAGTTAGAATTGGGGTAAGGGTTAGGATTTGGGGCTAGGTTTTGGGGTTAGGGTTGGGCTGGAGTTTAGGGGTTTGTGTTTCAAAATTCATTCGTATATCTAGCATAAAAACCGGACCAAGAGTTTTACGGAATTTTGTGTTCATCCAATTTTACCTGTTACTAACCTTCTCTCAGCTGATTTTGATTTTAGCCACTCATTAAGTAGTCAAGCAAGGCTAATTAACAAGTATTCGCTTGCATTATCATAGTAAAAATATAATCAACAATTAACAACCTTGTCCTGCTCTAAATCTGGCTCTGTCAACTTTTTCTGGATCCTAGAAATGTACTTGCAGATCGCTTCTTCTTTCTCGTCCGACATTTTTAAAATGAACATGTCATTGATAGCCTCCTTTTCAAAGAAGTAATTTTGGTCTCGAGGCTGAGGGTCTCCTTCATCTTCATGGTTGTTTTCATTCGTACTGTTCCTTTAGGAAGGACATTGGCACCCCTGCATGGCCGAGTTTTAGCGAGTATAAAAGGGGGCAAAATGGCTGGGAGAGGTGGTGGTAAAAGTAAGGATTCTGTATCCATACATTTTTCAGCCAAGCCGTAGCATTGACTTCATACTTCCATTGCAGTAATACTCAAGATTTAAGCATTCTACCGTTTAGAATTGACGATTTTCTTTACGTTTTGCCTCTTTTTACGGATTCCACAAGTTTTTCGTTACTGCAGTTTATCTAGAACATTCCAAGAAGGTAAGAAATCCCTTCCTTTAGTCATAATGTAAGTAAAATCCCTTTTCTCAAAATCCCAAGTGTTTTTGGTGATTTTATGTATTTCCTGGTGCTACTATAGCTCAATATTGCTCCTTGAGTGAGTGGATAAAAGCTTATTAGAAACCGTTTTCTTTAGGGCAAATTCTAATGATCAAAATGCATGGACTAGCCATCGTGCCAATTGGTGGGTGAATATTAAAGCGTATCATTGATGTTTGACTAATGATAAGGTTCTTTTGCTTCCTTTTGCTTTGACCGATTTTAATTTCTTTTCGTGGATTAATGTCCTTACCTTTTTGACACCCTCTATATCTGCACTATTTCAAGTATACTTTTTAAGCATACTAAAATGAAATGTAAAAGAATACCCAATATGGCAAGAAAATAAGACAGTACTGTTTGCGTGAATTTGTTCATTGATGCAAGCAAGAATAATATTTACAAACTATAATTTAAACTAAACTGTAAATATTTACAATGATTTACACTTCGAACTATGTACAACGTTCTCGTGAAAGTATTTACAACATATGAATATAATCAATTATGCGAATAATTGTGCTTTGCATGTTCAATTTACCCCAATTATAATATCAACTCAACAATAATTAATCAACTTTAAACTATAAGACTGGCAAATAACTGGATCACAATTGGGAACGTCTATACAGTACTGTGGAGGAATACCTTTAATACTGTGGAGGGTGTTAAGTAAAGCGAAGGGATACTATCAGTACTGCAGAAGGATACCATTAGTACTATGGAGGTAGCTCCCAAAGTGCTTGGAGTTTCTATCCACAGTACTGAAAATCCTTTACAGTACTGATGGTATCCCAATGTAACTGAACATCCCCCACTATACTGAACATTCTCTATTTTACTACACAGACGTTTCCTTAGGTATAGATATATTGGATGGGGAGACTATGGGTACTCTAATACATAGATATCTGGGGCTGAAAAGGTTTTTCGAAAAGTCAAATTTCAGATACACTATGAAAGTCTTTTGAAAATTTTTATTACCCCCAAATGATTCATGAAGAGACGTAAATGCAGTATAAGGGGAATGAAAGACCATTGGCTATTGTGAAAACAACAAAAATCAACAAGTTTGAACTTTGACACCTTGTAAGTTTCCGTATATCATTTTTGTTGATTAGAGCTTTAGCATCCCCCCTCCCCTAAGATATGCCTAAACAAATTTTGGAAGAATACCCCTAAGAAACACGAAGAGCCCTTTGCAGTGAAAAACGCAGTTCCCCTAAAGCCCAAAGATTTGTTTAAAGGGGTATATGATTGCTATTATCCCTTAAAGGCTTTATTAATTCTCCAAGACTCCCCTAGAATCATCACCCCTAAAGATGGGCCCCCTGTCCAGCTAGAAAATCATCTAATAGGCATTTCATTGACAGGGTACAACGACCCAAACGTATTGAAAGGATGAAGAAATCGACTTATTAGGGTCATACAGGGGAGGGGGTTCATGTTCCCATGTTCCCTTATAGACACTGCAAATGTTCCCTCATTGTTCTGAGAAGAAATTTGGATCTTTTGTGTTTCCTAATCCCTGCTCAATGTTCCCTTGTTCTCTATTTAATTTGTCTCATGTTCCCTTGTTCCCTTTTTAATTTGGGTATGTTCCCCTGTTCCCTGGAACCCCTACATTATATAACCCTCACTTACGAGTCTCCCCTGCCCTGCTTTGGGCTACAACAACTTTACAAAGGGTCAGTGAGACTGGAATATCCCAAATACAAAAATCCTTCTTTTTCCCTTTTCTGGGTATTTGCTTGAGATCTTGCTACATTTATCAAGCGTTTCTCTTTTCAGGGAGCCATTGTGATGAGCTTATTGATTTGTTTACGACATAAAATTAAAGGTCTTCTTTAGATAACTAAGCCAGAATACCTGCGCTACTGGCACATTCTAACGTTAAAAATGCACCAAATCTTCTTGCGTCCCAAGATCTCCATAAATGTCCTCAATCTTTGGCAGATAGACAAAAGAACCATCTTCCAAATGCTCAAAATAAAAGATAGTAGATCCAAAAGATAGAAAAATCCACTGTCTCCAAAAATGCCTCGTGTTTTAGTCAGGTAGGCCTATGGAAAACGATTGTTTATCGTCTCAATATTTGCTAGATAGTCTATTCGATTTGTTTTGTTCATAACACTCTGTTGCACTGAGATGAGAGTCTTTAAATATCAAAAAAGCTTCAGTATCTTTTCAATATGACCTCAGTTGTTTTCAAATTGTTTAGTCCATCACTGCGTCGTTGGCATAAAGAAGCTTGCGTTTGCTTGTTTGTGGGAAGAAGCCGCCAATATTATCAATATTCTTTGAGCGTGCCAGCAAAGTAGTAGCTGCTCTGCTGCAAGGTGTTAAACTCTTCAGTTGATGAAGATTTGAAGGAGTTGACTCGTCCACCATTTCTGCTTCATTCTCATCCTCGATTTCTTCTTTTGCACCAAAGTCAAGTTTTCGACTCGTGTTTCTTTCCCATGTTTCGATCGAGCAATCGCAAGCTTTTTCAATCGATAAGCAGCGACGACAAATCTTTCGAGAAATCCTGCTGTCCTTCTTTGGCGCCCATGTAGCTGCAGCATCAAAAGCCCCGGTATGAGGAGTGGAAGCAATGAAGTTCACGATCTGCTGTTCTTGTGGTTCTTGCATGACAATTTAGTTTTACTTATTCTTTAAACTTGTTACTTGAAAACAATTAGAAGCCTTAGCCTAAGTTTTATCTTATGTGTAGCGATTGTTCGTTCACAACTTTTGTTCGATTTACAAATTTGAAAAGATGAATGAATCAAGCAGTGAAATCCTGCAATCTGATTGGCTTTAAATACGTCACGTGCTTTTACCACGGTGCTCTACCTGCATTGCGTCATTACATCGAATGACTCAGGTATTTTTGGTTTTTGGCGGTTATTTTCAAGATTTTTTCGTGGAAGGAAACTTATAGGGCAAGCTATCTAGTAATCTAAGGGAAATAACGTTGAGATATGGGATGGAAGATGAATCAAAAAAGGCAGACAAATGAAAAATAACGAACAGCTAGGCTTATTGCAATTGAGTTTTTTCTCGTTTTACGATCTCTTCTTATTTTGAGCCTAAATCTTCCTAAACTTGAAAACCTGCATGAGTGGCCTAAGAACTACTACAATTTGAACCATACCAAAACCTTTTAAACAGTTCTGTTCAGTTAATTCGATTTTAGAACTCGACATCATACAATGCAAACATGAATGAAACTGAGAAGAGTAAACTCCACTTCCTTGCTTGGCTAATAGTCCAGGAAGAGAGAGGGGGTGTATCGTCACCCGACGAAGGATTTACGGAAAAAGGTGATTTTAGTCAATTGGGGAGCTGATTCCGAATTTACATGTTATACGAAGAATTAAGGGGGCCAACTACCTCGTTTTGATGAAAACCTCGATTTTCTACGGGCTACCTTACAGAAGCATCATTTACCAACTAAAAATCCCGAGGCAATAGATAATTTTTGCACATACTTAGCTACTTGACCTGACTGAGGGTCATGGATCCCCTTCAAAACCCTGCTGATCATTGTTAATCATTCCTATCAATAAACACGTAGTTAGTGGTATCAATTCAAATTCATTTTATCAATGAGTGTACTATCGGGGGGGGGGGGGGGATACCCTTGAGAGTTTCCTATGTCTGGTTTAAAACTCCATCCTTTTTTAACAAAGTATCCTACGAGTTCTCCAGATAATTCTGTTCAAAGGTTTCTTGACACTTTTTGGTTTGCCGTGCGGAAAAGCTGCTAGACTCCAAGCCAATTTTATGCCTTAGAAACCGTCAAATATCAAGAGATTCAGAGTGCTTTGCCTTTGTTCCAATCTGGACCCACTGGGGGGCTTACACTGCCCAAGACCCCAAGATGGATTATTGTTTGTAAGTCTAACAATTTCTAGTCCTGGATTCACCCGTGCAAGGGAGTACTCGGTAATACGAAATTAATCTCTTATAATTTATCTAGGTAGGTTTAAATCAACTGCTATTTTCGCATTGAAAAATATACATCGTATGCAGTTTCTCAAGTATTTGATGCTTTATTTTTGAAGGTTTGAATTCGAAAGTTAGTGCCTATGTAGCTATGAGTGACCTCTTTTGTTAGAAATTACCTCCTATCTAAAAATCTAAAACTTACAGTTGACTGTGTGTGCTTGTTACTTCAGATTTTAGTGAATAAAATGTAAACATCAAACTGTAATTGCTATACAACTTATCACGATTCTTACCATTCGTGCTGGCATGGTCAACATAGCTTTATTTACTCTAGGTTGTTAAAGCCAATCAAAAGCAATCAAATTATCGAGTTGACCAATCAAAGTCTTCCATTTGTACACCATGTTTAGTTAAAGTTGATTTAACTATTAGTGTGAATGCAGTAGTAAATTTAACGCTCTCCCGTCAGTTATCTGCTGGGTTGCTAAAAGCAGTTACTTATAAAAAGATGTGTATTGAAAAAACGGCGGTCTTTGAGCGCTCCCCCGCACCGCCATCCGTTGACAAAGGTATGCGCATTGAACATCTCAAGCCATTGGAATTCACGCAATCGAAACTCGCTCAGCAGCCTGTCAAGAGCTGAAAGGAAATATTGAGATTGACAGGTGTAAATTCACTCAACAATTTAAGGGGAAGTGTCGAGGAGTTGGCACCTAGCTGGAAAGGATACTTTGCCAGTATTCGATTTCACCATAAGATTGAATTAATTCCAACTCGAAGTTCTCAGCAACGCTTTATTTCACGATTCCGCCAAAGACATCGCTACGAAATGACTGTTTTAAACGCATGCGTTGTTTTTGCGTTGCTTTCAGTAGCCAAGCAAGCGTTTTGCAGTCCCATGCTAGGGGACACGGCATTTTTGAACCCGTTTTTGAGACACGAAAAGAGCCAAGATGAAGACACGGACACCAAGAAGTCCTTGCAGAAGGAAATTCTCGATATCTTCGGAGTGGATCATCGACCAAGGCCAAGCATGTTCTACCGAGAATCGGGGAAGGAGATTTCTGCGAGGAAATACATGATTGACTTGTACAACAGTGTGACGACGAATAAAGAAGTTCTCGAGGACGACGATGTCAGTATTTTCTACAACGGAACGTCTAATGACACAAACGTGCAGGCTGATACGGTGGTCAGCTTCGTTAACCACGGTGAGTAAGAGTACACGATGAGTTTCTTTCCTCTGAATTCTGACCTAACGAGATATCCATCCACCTGCTCTTTGGTATTTTATCTGCTTTCCTTAGATTCATAAATGCTTTCCTTTACTTACTTTCTAAGACGAATCATATTATATTGTGAAATACTGAGAAAGAAATTATTTTGATGAAAAATCCCGAGAAATCCTTCCCCAACGAGCATTTCACTCCCTTTCAAAGTGTACGGTTTTTCAAGAATGAGAGATTTCAGAGATTTTCAAGGGTAAAAACAATAGGTATTTCAGGTTAAGTAGACGATATTGCTAGGGAGTGATTTGCCCCTCGTCCTATCACGCTTGTGATAGAAGCTTTTTCTATCTAGAGGGAATCGAGGGAATTGTCCACATTTTGTTTGTTTTTCAAAACACAAGCAACTCTTAAGCAACTTTGAATGCTGAAAATACAAAATATTTCAGCAAATTTGAGGGCTTGGACCAAAATCCAGTTGCTTATTGAAAAAAGTAAGTTTTCTGGGCTGAATGATGCGAATTAGGCATATATGATCGAACGAAAACTCTAAAAGAATCATGCTGAAGACTTTTTGATGTCATCATTCGGTGTACTCTACTTTACTTGTTCTCATTTTTGAAGAGAGTCACCTATAACTCATACTGACTGCAACTTATTTAGCGATTAGCAATTTGACTTTGCTGATTCAAATTCTACAACTTTCTTTACACTTTCCTAGATTTCACTCGAATGTTCATACGTGTTCCATTGATATATTCCTACAAAGTCATTAGAGAATGGTTTGAATGATAATGAAGGGTATAGCAACATTTCAAAGATAAGCGATCTTGGATCATATGATTGATCATTGTATTTCAAAAACCCCAGTTCTCAGGCCCTATCGCATTTTTGCTGACTTATTTCGAAACTTTGTTAGGCATGTAGAAGTCAGCACTGAAGCAAGCTTTTTTGTTACTTGAGCACCAATTTATGATAAAGTCCATTCTTGTTGAAAAAAGTGTAGGGCTATAAGTTTACTGCATTCATCAATCTTTTGGTTCGAAAATGAAGTTCTATTTCTTATCACGGTATGACTTATGAACTGTCAACCAACTTCTGTTACAAAGAGGGTGGAAAAAGGGTGGCGAAAGGCTGTTGAAATCTTGAATCACGGTATTAAATTCTGCTTTCAACGATCCATATCCACGTTCACGCAAATTAATCAAAACGGTCCTTCTACGTTTCTGGAGAAAACGATAAGGATGAGCATTCTCGTGATCCACGAAAAAACTTTGATACACCATACTAAAAGTTAACTACGCCAAGCCTTAAAGACTGTTTATCGATTGCTGGTTCTTATTCATTTATGTCCCACCTATTCTTATGATATCCATGAGCATTGGAATGATGATAAGATGTTTTTAATGTTAGTCGTTACGTAGTACTGAATATAGACTAAGATGTACAGGCAGCAAGATCTTGCATACAGGAACACTAAGTCACATCAAAAATAAACGCTCTTACGACAGATCAATTTTGGTCAAAAAGAGCAGCAATATTTTATAAAGAAACCAAGTCTTAGTCAGTGTTTTGAGCAGCAATGTGGGTGCGTATTACAGATTTTCAGCCCAATATGACTAAAAGAGGGGATCCCGTACTTCGTGGTAGCTATTTACTTTAGGAAATCTAAAAGGTTCTTCAGCTACTGTAAACAGAGAGAGGCACTGAATAGTATGAGCAACTCGTAATTCTATCGAACACAAACCGAACCAATATTATGAAGCCACCCACAGGCGAATAATGGGGAGGAAAACACAATAATCAATAAATTCCAGTTTCTTTTTATTTGAAGATTTAAAGAGTTGGTGATTCATTATCAGTTCGTTTTGTGTTGACCAAAAATTTCCAAATTTCTGTGTCATTACTGTATCATCAGATATGTCATAATCCTTCTTTTTTATACTTCCCCCATGGTATGAAACTATTTCGTACTCTGATACTTCTTAACCTCTATGATATGTAATACACAAAAACAGTGGCAGATTCGAGGGGCATATCACTCACAAAAAAAGTGTACGAGATGTTTGTGATTTCGAAAATTACTTTTCTTGTTTTGTGATTTTGGCGATTTTAATGTGATTTTTGTGTGATTTTAATTCTATTTTTGAGTGATTTTTGTGATTTTTCTGTGATTTTTTCAAAAAGCGTACGAAATTTTTTCGAGTGATATGCCCCTCGGGCAGATTTAAGGTCAACCTGGGGGTAGTTAACCCTTTCACTAGCCTACGAGTAGAACCAGCGGAAGACAGCTGTTGGAAATCTGGGTCTACTCGTAGGCTAGGCCCTTTCACTGGCATAAACAGCTTTTACTGCTTTCTTCCCGAAGTTATTTTGAGGACTGATTCTTGAAAAGAATCATGATCTGGAAAGTCAATGGAATAAATTTGTTAGAATGAAAAATGACCCAAGAATGACTTGAACCCAAGAGCAAATCTAATTTTTTTCATCTTTCATTTTTCATCCCCGTATGCCGATTTTGAAAATCCAATTTTACAACTTCCCCCACAGATTATTATTTATGAATCCACCTCTTTATTAAAGTTGATACAGTACTCTCTTTGAGTTTGTTTCTATAAAACTGTGATGAAAGACGAGTAGGCCTTCCTCTTCTGAATGTTTGAATAAGCATTAGAAAAGAAATTCGTCGTTTTCAATTTCATAGGTGTTTGTGGTTTACACTCGTAATCCCACTTTGAAGGACGCACTTGTCATTTTTCACACAAATAGGATTCGATTACATGAGGTACTTCAGGTTTCAAAGGCCACGCCTCGCCTTACTGAATAAAATGCTTCTCTAACCAACACCAGTAAACAGCCAGCCTATGTTGATATCCCTATCCCAGTTGTCACCAATGTTAATACGCACTAAAAAAGTTCTTCAACAGCCTCTTTGATCACAGCAGGCCAACCACTGGCCTACGCATGTGTTGACGTTTTACAAATTAAGCGTGATAGGGAAGGAAATCAGGGGATAAAAGTTTGTTAATTGGTTTTGTATATCAGCAGATAAATTCTAAGTCCTTTTAGCGTCAAAAAGTTGGTGTTTGGGCTTTGAATGAAAGGAAATTCAATGTTTGTTATGCATAAGTAAAAAAAGTGTTAAAATCTGAGATTATTCATTGTCAGATTCATATAAAGGGAAATTAACCTTAACAAGTTCTTTTTTAAGATCTAACTTCGCTGCCAATTTGAATTACGCCTAGTTCGAAAAGAAGTTGGTTGAGAAACACCGCGACGCAAAAAACACACAAATAAGTTTGGTTAAATAATTGTTTCTAAAATTTCGCCCTGCTAAGCAGGGCTTCCTCAGAGAATGGTTAAATGTGATCGAGAAATGAACGGTTAAGTAAAATAATTTGAATTTGGTAGGTAAGATATCATTGGTTACTGGTGGATTGTTGAAGATTAAATATTATTGGTTACTGGTCGATGGCCTGCTGTGCTGTGATGGCTGTGATGCAAGATGCAAAAAGTAACGTGATGTGATAGGTGGCAGTGTGTGTGGTGGGAACTTGATAGGGATGTTGGATAAGTGTGCAAAATTGGGCATAAATAATAATAGTAAGACGAGATGATGAGAATGAAATAATAATGATAATGGTGTTGGTAAGAAATGCGTATGAAAGAGGAAATAAGAAATGAAAAAGAAATAAGAATAAGTTGACAACAAAAGGAAAGGCTGTGTAATAGTTATAAAAATAGTGATAATTGTAATACTAGAAATAATAATAATAAAATAACTATGATGGACAAGATTTTTATAGAGTGGGGTTAGAATGAAGAGAAAAGTGTTAACGGTCGGTAGTCCGGTTCATGCCTTGTGGTGCGAGGGTGTTGGCCAAGCCAATGAGGTATTGTTCCTTGGCTCGTCGAACACTCTCTCGGTTACTGTACATTTGTAAAATGGGGGCAATTTGTAGGTCAGTGACTGTGTGTCCCGGTCTACAGAAGTGGTCTGCAACGCCAGATTTGTCCTCTTTTTTGTTAATTATGTCTCTGCGGTGCTCAAGTAGTCGGTCTCGTAGTCTCCTCCCTGTTTGTCCAATGTACTGACAGTTTGTGTTTCTGTTCTTTAAGCACCGCGTACACTGTATGACGTAGATGACGTTGCTAGAGTTGCAGTCAAGTCGCTGTTTTATGTTAAATGTCTTGTTGGTGTTGGTAAATGTAATTGTGTTAGCCCCGTCAAGAATATGGCTACAGGTGAGGCAGTTGCGTTGTGGTGTACATTTATGTATGTCTTTTTGGGTACCGGTGACGTTACTTTTAAGTTTGGCACGTACCAGATGATCCCTTAGGCTTGAAGGTTTTCGGTAACTGACTATCGGTGGTTGTGGGAAAGCTCCTTTGCAGGTTTCACTGTTTTGTAATATGTGGTAGTGCTGTTTAACCACCCTTCGAAGTTGAGGCAAGCCTGGGTGATAGGTTACCACGAAGGGAGTTCTGTTATTGGGCTGTTTCTGTTTGGTAGCGAGGCTTTCCTGTCTAGTAACGCGTGAAGCTTTCCGTATTTCGTTACGTACATGTTTCCGTCTGTAACCTCTGTTCGTTAAGTACGTAAGTAGTTCGTTAGTACGGTTAGTAAAGGTGGTATTGTCAGAGCAGATGCGGCGTAAACGTAGTGCTAGGCTGTAAGGGATGGAGTTTTTGACGTGTTTGGGATGTGCAGAAGAAGGAAGGAGGTATTGGTGTTCGAAAAGGCCTATATCAGGGGCGCGACAACCATGTACAACAACAACAACATGACAGACAACATGGCTGCCACAAACAACAAAACACCACATTAGGTTATGATTATTAGGGGACTCAAACCCTTCTAGTCCTGTTGCAGGTACGCCCATGAAAACTAAGGTGAATTAGGCCAAGTATTTAGGACTCACTGCCGTTGTGGTAAGTTCTGCATAATCAATAAACTACGTAAGAGCAGCGGGACAAATGTTTGAGATTTGGAAGCCTTTTGAAGTTAAACAACGAATCAAAATGAGATTAGGTGTGGGAAACCCGATCTTTGCGTTGCTGACTTTATAAAACACCCCTTCTCATCATTAATCTCCCCTGAATTGAAAATCGATCAAATTATTAACCGATAATTTGCTAGAATTTTATTGAGATTTTCTTAATTTGTTTAATTTTCAAGTTTGTAAGTTTTGGCTTACATCTTCTACGTAAGCTTGTGGTACACCTATTTTTGAAGAATCAATTTTTTATCAGAACCAGTAAAACATTTTAAGTTGGCTTTTCTAACATAAGAGCACACTTTTTGGGAGTAAAAATATGATATAGCATCTGTGGTTGAACTTATAAAAATAGATAAACCAAGAGTAATCCATGATTCTATACGTTTCGATAACAATATTTTCTACTCACTTTAGCTTTTTTGCAATAGAGTACTTTCCTTAGAGACCTTTTCTTTTCTTAACTTCTCTTATACAAATAAATATACTCTTTTTCGAAGAACAATTTTATAAAAACACCAGCCTCAAATTTTGCCCAAACTTAAGAGCAAGCTAAAAACAAACCGAGGCTGACCGATTTCAGGTTAATATAAGAACCATACGAAATAACTGAGAGACTGACAAATGATTACAAAAAAAAACAGATTGATAGCACACAGACATATCAGATGGTCAAGAGAGTCCATAATCGTTCCAATTAACACAACTGATAGCAAAAACAGGCTTCCAAATCATTGGTAAAGTAAGATCAATTTAAGAACATTTCTGGCCGAAAATAGAGGAATATTTAAGAAAAGCCAGCTTCAAATAGAATTTACTGGTTCTTTTAAAAAAAGAGTGTATAATGTCACAAGAGTACCGGAATTTCAACACAACCTTCTACTGATAATTTTAACAAGAAAGAATCACTTAATTTTCCCAGTTTCACACATTCTAAATATCATGAGTTATTGGTGAAATTGACATTATCGGCAATGGCGTTAAGAGTCATGAGGAAACGGCGTATTCAATAACGAAGAGCGAATCTGTCACAAATGAAAACGGATCAAAACGCTTCCTGAAGGCGTTAAAAGGTTAATCTAGTTTTCAAATTGTAACACTTGGTCAATTGACAATACGCTTTATGTAAAGCAGAATTAATGCCCTTGCGGAAATTGTTAGGATAAGGATGATCTTCTACTCTTGCTGTGGTAAACTGGAAATTGTTAGAAATATTTACAATGAAACGTTTGTCACACACCTTTCTTTTGGTTGGAAAATCTGCTGGGGGCTGGTAGCTAGTGACGTCAGAGTCAAACATAACCCAGACCTCTGGCTTACCGAGGAGCCGAGAGTTGGTAATCGAATATTTGGTGACGACAATGAATTTCAGAAATTTGAAATAGAAGTCACACAACTAGGTTTACCTCCTACGATCTCTACTCGTTTTATTTTTAAGAATGTGCTCTTGAAACTGTCATTGATACACTTCATTTATCACAATGGTTCCTAAGTACGGTTAATGGTGTCAAAGGTAATTTATGGTAGTCCCCTTGGAATAGTTTTGAAGGCAGGCTCCCGAATTATAATTACGTCAGATTAACCAAATCAAGACAACACGTGTGAATCAGGCCTAACTTAGAGATGGCGACTTGGTCAAGGTGGTTTTAAAGCTAATTTCCTGAAATATTCTACTATGAAAACAATATTTTCTTTATGATCCTGACACTAAACTAGTAGGACTTGAACCCATGATATCTTACTTTGCACGTCAACGCTCTAAGACACGGAGTATCTAGGCACAAAGTTTAGGGTTTATGGTTTGCCCTAATTGCTCAAGAGCAATGACGTTTTAAACCTATCGTTTCCATAATTTCATCTTCCTACAATTTAGGGTATAGGAAGGGTGACGTGTGCCCCAAATGCTCAGTGTATAAGTGCAATGACGTCGTTCAAGTCAGAGGTCGTGGGTTCGAGTCCTACTTGATTCAGGTTTTTCACAAAAATCATCACAAATTAACGATTTCTAACGAATAGACCACTTTCACATTCGTGTTGAGTCTATTCAAATCTATCTTCATACAGCGTTAGCCTCGACATGATATGACGGCTAAATTCCAAAGCATGCATCTATCTTGAACTCACAAAATTTTTAATGCATTCCTGAAGCCAATGCCTGCTTTGGGATTTTACTACACATCATGTCGAGGCTAACGCTTAGCTGCATTGCATGGCAAATTTGTATCGAATCAATCACCAATTCCAACATTAAGACCGTTTTGACCCAGAGGAAAGAATGGGCCAATAATTTGTTTTCTAATTCATGATATTTCTTTGAAATACATCATGAACTTGCCTTTTGCCCATAGCAGAAATTTGAACAAATATTTCTTCTTATAGCTCTCATACCGAGACCAAACGCTTCAGATGAAAGTGGTGCATACTACTTTGATTTATCGACCAACGTTGCTTACGATGACATCCTCGCTTCCGAACTCCGGCTTTTCAGAAAAGGCAAGGTGCTGACGAACCAGCCGAAGCACTACAACATCAAGATCAACATTTATCAGATTGTCGTACCCAGGAAACTGTACCACATCGTCGAGTCCAGAGTGGTAAGTTCCAACGAAAACGGATGGTTGGTATTCAACATCACCAACCTGGTCAAGATCTGGAAACAAGTGGCCGGTTCTAACAACGGCTTGCTGGTTCACTGTGAAACTGAGACCGGTAAGAAAATGAGCATTCAGGATGCTGGCCTGGTAGACTTCAAAGGACCGCCTGATGAAATTCCGTTTTTGGTTTCATACTTCAAGACGCCGAAAACCGAAGATATTCTGGTTGAGCAAGTGCAGAATAACGACCCGCGGCACAAGAAACTGCGCCGCAAGACCCGCTCGGTGCCGAGCTTACTGCAGACGTATCTTGGCAGAAATAATCGCAAGCAATCACAAGGGCTGTTTAACTCCGCCTCGCGGTTCAAGCGGAATAACAACGACCGCTGTCGCCGCCACGGCCTATACGTCAGCTTCACAGATCTCGGTTGGGCAGACTGGATAATTGCCCCTGAAGGCTACCCTGCCTACTATTGCCATGGAGACTGCCCCTTCCCACTTGGGGCACACATGAATGCGACTAACCACGCCATAGTCCAAACCCTGGTTCACTTGATGGCACATACGACGATCCCACAGCCGTGCTGCGCCCCCGTGGACCTGACGGCCATTACAGTACTCTTTCTAGACGACCAGAGCAACGTTGTGTTGAAGAAATACCAAAACATGGTTGTTAAGAATTGCGGATGCCATTGAACTCAACTGTAACTGTATATATGTTGCTGTTTTGTTAGTAGGGGTAGGTTGAAAGTCTAAAGGATAAATGAGAACGCTTTTTAAAGTAATCTTGTATGTTTTTGTAAGGAAGTTTGATGTTTTGATTTAAAAATAGGCCAAACTTTACCTTAAGTTCTAAAAATCAGATTTTGGGCTAAGGTGATGCACTAGCTGAACAATTCCACTGGAAGGGCTTTCAAAGAGGCTCTAATATGGGCCTCTGGGAGCAAGGAATCAGTGTCTTTAAAGAGGTCTAAGCCCAGAAAGCAATCGGAGGGAGCTTAGAGGAGCGAAAACAAAATTCAGAGAATAATTCAATTTAGAAAGTTTACCACGTTTGTCATTTCTGTCTTAGACCCATTTAGGGGGGTGGGGCAGAGTACTTCAGGGGCACTAACTATTCTCGTTATGGTGTTCGTGTTGCATGCAAAGGCAATCACGTAGATAACTTGTCATCCCTTTAATGAAAAACATCAAGCCTTTGGGAACAATTTGATTTTGACAGGAGCAAGGATTATGATAAGAAAGTAAGGGGGCCAGCATTCCCTATTAGAGCCTCATCCAATTTATGAAAATGTTCCAATACTGCCATTTATGGTTTATTTAAGGATTACAGAACCGTTTGAGGCCGAATTTCAAAATGTTAAGTTGTTGGCCTCTATATGTAGACAGGAGCCCCTGTCAGTCCACCATTCGAGTACCTCTTTGGGCTTCAGGGCAATTTTTTAACCTACAAGATAATCAAATTAAAGTATTTTTGTAGTTTTCGGGTTTAACACCTTTTCTAGTAAAGAAAATTATTTAAACATGTTTATTTCTTATCTCCTTCCAATTTAAGGGACCAAAGCTATCAACATCCTTTATATTAGAAAATATTCTTTCAGGGGGTCTGGTACCCAGTGTATACTATGCATGATGGGAACATGCCTCTTGGCAACGTATTCACTACCAAAACCATCCACTGCAGCTTGACTGTATTTAAAAGAGATTTAGGCCCTCGCAATTTTGGTATCCATGCGTTGCTAAGGGGTGTATTCCAATGATGCATTGCGAGAAATGAGGTCTGGCATTTTTTGCAGATTCGTGTATTTGTTTTTCTGGTAATTTGGAGAAGAATAATCTGAAAATCACAGCAGTGGGTGACAAATCCACATTTCCGCCCCAAACAGCCTTATCTACCATCTGCAAATCCCCAGAGACCCCCCACCCTAGGCTTGACCTCTCATTTCAAAGGAAATGGAATCGAGTAATTTGTTTGTGGCTTTCAGAAAATGAGTGGTGTAAAATTTGATTAAAACTAACATCATAATGATATTAAGGAAATGGTGCATTATTCTCCTAATACTGTCAAATTAGATTATCTATAAATCTAAAGCCTGTTAGATTTTTATCTCTCGGAGAACGCCCCAGCTCACTTTGCATTTCTAGCACAGCAGTAGAAGGATTGTCCTCTCTCTGACGTACTGTTAAAATACACTCTTTTTTATAAAAGACCCAGTAAAATTGATTAGAGGCTGGCTTTTCTTAGATTTTTTTTCATTTCTAGGCTGAAGTGTTCTGAAATTGTTTTTATTTTATAATGCTTGGGAAGCCTGTTTGACACCCCAAAGTCTGACACCCAAAGGTGCCACCGGTTCGTCTGTGTTATTCATTTCTTAGTCTAACAGTTATTTCTGAGATTAATTTTCTCAAGCTGAAAAAGGCCAGCTTCAGCCTGTTCCTTATAAATATGACCAAATGTATGGCTGGTGTTTCTTATGAAATTGTTCTTATATAAAAAAGGGTGTATCACTTAATACTGAGGAACCAATCCTAAGCAATCAGCATTTATATTTTATATTTTAGTGAATGTCCAGTTGCTAGGGAAACTAGATAGACAATTTTTGTTTTCCATACTCGACAGTAATATCCTAAAGTTCTGGGTTTGCCACCATGCATTCAAATAGGACACTTATTGCGTTTGATCCGATTTCACTACATTTGACATGACATTTAGGCCCTACTTAACGCAAGTAAGAATGTTGGGTCGTATGCAAAACCAGTTCATAAGTTGCTCGATCTTGATATCTAAAACTAAAAATAAAAAAGAATGAAATTTTCGATAACTCTTGTGAAGGAGGTCTCAAGCCAACCTCAGAGGAGCTTTCGAGCCAACCTCAGAAGAGGCTTCGAGCCAACCTCAGAGGAGGTTTCAAACCAACCTCAGAGAAGATTGAGCCAACCTCAGAGAAGGTTTTGAGCCAACCTCAGAGAAGGTTTCAAACCAACCTCAGAGAAGGTTTTGAGCCAACCTCAGAAAAGATTTTGAGCCAACCTCAGAGAAGGTTTCAAACCAACCTCAGAAAAGATTTTGAGCCAACCTCAGAGGAGGTTTCAAACCAACCTCAGAGAAGATTTTGAGCCAACCTCAGAGAAGGTTTCAAACCAACCTCAGAGAAGATTTTGAGCCAACCTCAGAAAAGATTTTGAGCCAACCTCAGAGAAGGTTTCAAACCAACCTCAGAGAAGATTTTGAGCCAACCTCAGAAAAGATTTTGAGCCAACCACAGAAGAGGCTTCGAGCCAACCTCAGAGGAGCTTTCGAGCCAACCTCAGAGGAGCTTTCGAACCAACGTCAGAGGAGCTTTCCAACCAACCTCAGAGGAGGTTTTGAGCCAACCTCAGAAGAGGCTTCGAGCCAACCTTAGAGGAGGTTTCAAACCAAAGTCAGAGGAGCTTTCCAACCAACCTCAGAGGAGGTTTTGAGCCAACCTCAGAAGAGGCTTCGAGCCAACCTCAGAGAAGATTTTGAGCCAACCTCAGAAGAGGCTTCGAGCCAACCTCAAGATAGGTCTCTAGCCAACCTCAGAGGAGAAAGTTGGCATTCAGACTTCACAACTGCCGTTTCTCAGAGCTCCATCTTAGATCCACCTTTGTTTCTGATATACATAAACGATCTTCCTTCCATTACTGATTCCGAAGTTGTCATGTTTGCTTATCATAAAACCATCATTTCACAAGAGAACCCACTTTCGTCCGTCACTTCTGTCATAGAAAGCAACCTTGCGCAAAATAAGCTACTATTCCGCTGAAAACCAGCTGATACCCTACCCCATCCTAGCAAAACTAAAGTTATGATTTTCAGAAAGCGTAGTCAGATAACATCATTTGAGGATCGGGCCACCCTGAAGCTCAATAATGACGATGTTCATTATGTTGTTTCGTTCAAGTGCTAAGGATTCACCCTTGATCGTCAACTAAGCTACTTTTAACATTTGAAAGAGATGTGCGGCAAGATCCATCATGGTTTTGCTATTTTGAGCCGGGTGAAACTTTTCATTCCGCAGGACAGCATCATCCAGCTCGCAGACTTGCTTGTGAATACGCACCTTGATTATTGTTCCCCTTTAAAATACAAATTTTCAGGTAACCAACATGAATCCCTGTTGAAGCTGCAAACACGATGTGCTCGAACGATATTCTAGTAATCAGAAGATCTCATTGTAAACCCCTTTTATGGAGGTAGGCTAGCTTCCAATTTGCCAACTAGACTCTTTTTTATAAGAAACAGTAAAATTGATTTGAAGCTGGCTGTTCTTAAATATTCTTCTATTTTCAATCTGAAATGTTTTTAAATTGTTCTTACTTTTACAATGGTTTGGAAGCCTTTTTTGCTATCAGTAGTGTTAATTGTTGCAAAGTTTGAATCTCATGACCATCTGACATTATCTGTGTGCTGTCAATCTGCTTGTTTTGTAATTATTTCTCAGTCTTAAGGTTATTTGATAAGAATTTCATATTGAGCCAAAAATTGTCAGCTTCAGTTTGTTATTAGCTTGTTCTTAAGTTCTGGCCAAATTTGAAGCTGGTGTTCTTATAAAATTGTTCTTATAAAAAGGAGTGTAATCTAAAATAGCTCTTGTATGTATGTTGATGTTCAAAATTGAATAAAAAATAGCCCCTCTGTACTTGATAAAAATTTTCCAAAAATCTTCTAATAACGATAATGATAATAATTCCAAATCCTCATTCCGGGGCATTTACATGCAGACTCTTTTTTTTCTACATACGTAACACTGGACTTAGCTCAAGAGTTGGAGTTATCTACCATTTTTATAAACCTGCTATTTTTTTGAGAATTTCAAATGGTTTTTTGATTTTCATCGGTGATATCGTAAAAGAAATTATATACGGTAGAATCCCGATAACTCGAACAAGCAAGGGACGATCAAAATAGTTCGAGTTATCGAATGTTCGAGTTATCGAGGCTCTTCATAGCATTAATAAGGTTCAAGGGGAATGCCAAATCTGTTCGAGTTAGCGAGAGTTCGAGTTATCGCATGTTCGAGTTATCGGGATTCTACTGTACATAAATATTCATATAACTTACACTTGCCGGATATTCCCCTGTCCACTCCTGCGCTATCCATGTCGTTAGCGCCTGCGCAAGAAGGTACTTCATGTAAGCCACCGAAGGGGAAGTAGGTTGTTTTACTGGGCGACCACAGAGCTGCGGAAAACATCAGCGATATTTGGAAACAAATCAATTTGATTACATGTTGCTTTGTCAGCCTTCGACAGAAGAAAACGAATAACTTATTAGGCTTGTTATCAGAATTTCTCGATGTCATGGAGTCTCTTGAAGGCAAAGTTTGCCGACTGACTTGTTGAAGTCCGCCGACTGATTTTTGGCTTAGGTAGGCCCATCATCTTGTAAAGAAGAATTTAGGCCGAGGTAGTACCCTATCGTAGGTAATCGAGGCTTGAGTATCGTATCAGCAGTTTTTTCAAGTTGTGAGTAAATTTACGTCTTTTGAACCGAACTTGCATGTAAATCATGACTTTGCAAGCGATTCAAAGTTCCTTTTTGAAATTTGAGTAAAATTCAAAGCAGTTAATTGGCTTTGAGGTCCTTGTCTGCAATTCATCCATCATGTGATTTTAGGGCAATCAACAAATCACTGCAAAGTACTAGGTTCAATTCTGAAAGAAAATTGCTTCAATCCAAATGGAAAATTGATTCAAAAAGTAACAATGAAAGCCATCAAGAACTTTATTAAATCCACAAGAAATGAAGATACTGACAATGGCCCAATGCAGCAGGGAAAGCGATTATGCCTCCAGCATTTGCGAAAGCTATTCTTGGAGTATCTCCACCCAAAAGAGTACATATCACAGACGCAGCAAGAAAGAAAGCTGTATGAAATGCTACCATTGTTCATCAATGTCTTCACTGATTCCGTTTCCACGCAGTTATCAGAAAGGTTCAGTGACGTTTTACAATTTGCAGGGCACATTTCACGGTTACTTGTCAATGAAATTCAAAGAAGAGCAGCAAATAAAACCAAACCGAGATCAGTTGTAGAAATCCTACATTTTCTTATCTTCAAGCCTGATGAAAAGGAAAATAATGGCTGGAATCTTTTAGTGTCTCTCAATATTCTCTCTTTGGGGGAAATAGCAATTATAGAATGTATGGTAGCCGCTGCGTTACCATCGACACTCGTAAAAACCCTGAGACTTTTCTTCTCCCTGAAAGGGAAATTGTTCTCAGAAGAGAACTTGATAGAACTGAAAAGTACCATCATACCTACGTTATCAAGGCTGTGTCATTATCCCATTACCACCAAAGAAATGATAAGGACAGACGATTTGGCGACATTGTTTGATGCCATGACTTGCAGCTGCGACCCCTCCCATGTCATTTGGAGGGCTGGCATATCAGAAATTCTTACTGCAATTACTCGAAACTGCCTGACAAAAGAAGTCATAGACTACATAGAAGGTGAGTTAATACCTTTAGTCTTATCAAGACTGTTTCTGACACAATATTTGACAGTATTGTTACCATTTATCATGACAAGCCTTTGATATTAAGTAGAGGGGCAACGTCTCAGGAGAGATCCGTTTTTCATGGAACAATGAGGAATGTGGTTTCTTCCCCTTAATGTAATTGGAAATTAGAGCCAAGATTTCAAAAAAACCCCTCCGAGGTTTGCTCAGTATTCACACCTCTTCAATCTGACCTTTGCTACATATAGGAAGAAACCACATTTCCCGTTGCCCTTTGATGGGAGCCAGATCTCTCCTAAAACGTGTCCCTAATAGATATCAAAGGCTTGTCATGATAAGTGGTGATATTATGTAAAATATTTGTACATTGAAGGTTATTATTATTTTCTTTATCTCTTATCGTCGCTTTGCCCAGTTTTGAAATCGTTGGATTTTGTACCATTTAAATCAGGAAAAAAGCCCCACCAAAAATTCTCCTTTTTCAAGTAAGGCCCCCACAACTAAGTCCCCACCCCATTAGGCCTTATTCAAGGGAAGCATGATTGCAAACTAGTATATGTTATTTCAAGAAAGCCTACACAGGACATACCACCTGCACCTGAAGACAAAAATAGGGGAAAACATGGGCTTCATGGTTATTATTACATTTCATTTGAGGAATAGTTTTTTTTTTCAATTTTCAACATTGTTGATAAAAAGATTTGTCATTTTTATGTCAACCTTTGAAGAAAATGACAAACTTCTGAATAAGCCCTACCCCTCAAATAAGGCCCCATCTAAAAATTCCTTTTTCCAAATAAGCTGGGCTTATTCAAGGATTATTGTACTGGACAAGAAATGTTAAAGGTATTTTTTTGTAAGCCACTGGCTGAAGTCCTATTCCCCAACTTAAAAGTTTGCAATCCCACTAGCTGATTTAAAACGAATTTGTCCCAGACCATGAAAATTGGGCAAAGGGGGTGAAATCTCTAGAACCTGGGTGACATAGGGGTCCGAAAAAAAATTTACCATTGAAAAATTACAATTGAGCTGCACATTATGTTGAGACAGTTATTGTTCCAACACGCCATAAAGAACTTGGTATACTGCTTTGCCACTCTTGTAATCAGAGTGTATAGTGTAGAGTGTGCAGATATGAACTCTAGCTTTTGTTTTAGAGAAAAAGTGTGTATCACTGAGCATCTACAACATCAAGACCATTTGTGTGCAAGACCCACTAGCTGTGGTAGAAATGCTGATGTCCTTGATTTGCCTGCTGAGAGACTCAGCTGAGGTATCATCTGCATTGCTAGATAACTTCAAAGCATGCGGTGGCTATGCATTCCTATCCAACCTGCTTGTGGACTTCTACAACAGTGATGATCCTGCTGTGAATGAGGCAAGCCGGAACCTTGTCATCCTTGTTTCGTCGTTGGCATTGACAGGACATGAGGCAATTGCACTTCCATCGTCTTTCGAGTCGCCTTTTCAGCCGCCTGACTTCAGTATGCCATCTCCTACTGCTGGCCCAGGTAACGATGTTTTGATGTGCTGCTTTGTTGAAATCAAATTAAACCAGGTTTTTCTCTTACCAACTTCTGTTGAATCAATTCTTCTGACTAGAGTTTGCAAAAAGGCTCCAAAGAGTTTACAGTTCTCAGATAAATGAGTTTATATTGCTCTGTTGCAAACAAACAATGGTGATGGCAAACTTAATGTGTGAGGAAATGTATGAGGAAAATGAATGAGGAAAGCTTAGAATATTCTGTTGCTCAATTTTGAATAGTGCTCATATCAATATAAAAGACCTTTCAAGACAAGTAGTGTCTGTAACTAATCTATTTCAAAAACAGCCTTGGTCAGTCCTAATGTATTTGTTTGATAAGATGAGTGTTTTTATTTTCATCAGGTTTAACAGTGCGAAATCTTGATGCTTTCAAAGTGTTGCAGGAAACATTTCTTCAGGTTCGCATCCTCTTACGCAATTTTTTCCATCTTTAACTACAATAGCTTTGTTAATGTCAAAAGTTGATTTTATACAACTCTTTTGAATTGTCTGATTTCAATTACAGTTAATTGATTTTGATGCTTGTTAAAATACAGAACTATTCTCCAAAATTTAGAGGAAGCATATTCTGGAACACACACACAAACATAATTTACATTCTGGCCGTTTTCCTTGCTACTAGGGGTTGACCGGTCTATGAGATAAATCCATGATTTTGGTAATGGAGCAAAGCTTTTATTGCTATTTGCCCTTCTTGGCGCCAACTCTTTTAGTCACCTCTTAGGCCACGCAGTGATATGGTGGAAGAATGAATTCTGACTCCAAAACACCAGGGACAGTCAGTAATACATATAATCCAAAAGACATTAGTAATAGAAAATAATCAGATCTCAATTGTTTTCCAAATCCTGCTTCTCCTCAAATTCCAACATTTGATAATGCATCTTTATTTGTAGACGAAAGATGAGAATCTGTGCTTGCATATTCTTCATTCGATCCAGCACGTCTTCACATCAGACAGCTCAAACTTCTTCGTGTTGGGAAATCTCCACACACTAACAATGTTCATTGAGAGAGCACCAAACAAGAAGAGGAACGTCCAAATGGAGATTTTCAAATTGGTGGAATTCGTTGCTTTGAATTTGCGTTGGGTTCCTACTCAAGAGCTCATGGCAATTGGAATACTTTTCAAACGAGCAGAGTGAGAACGCTTTTTAAAGTGCTCTTTGTTTTGATTAGTTTAGAAATTTTGGTAGGGGTGCAATGGGGGCCTTGAGATTGTTGCTACTCTAGTGTTTGTTTTTATCTCAGGGGTGATATCGGGGCATCTAGATGGTTGGCCCTAAAGTATTTCTTTGTACCCAAGGGATGTCATGGGGACCTTGAGATTGTTGACCCTCTAGTGTTCCTTTTTATCTCAGGAATGACATGGGGGCCTAGAGATTGTTGGCCCTAAGAGATTGTTGGCCCTAAAGTGTTTCTTTTTACCCTGAGGGGTGTCATAGGGGCCTTGAGATTGTTCACTCTCTAGTGTTTCTTTTTATCTTATTGGTGATTTTGGGGCATTTAGATTGTTGACCCTCTAGTGTTTCTTTTTATCTCATGGATGATTTAGGGGCCTTGAAATTGTCAGCCCTAAAGTGTTTCTTTTTAGCTCATTGAGTATGATTGGTTGAAATTTCAGTTTACATCAGAATTTAAATGTTCAGTTGGATTGAAAGTACATTTTAATTGAATTAATTTTTGAGAATAAAAAATCAACCTGAGAGGGATTCGAACTAATAACCACTGATATAGCGCATCACTGCTCTACCAACTAAATGATTAGTGTTGTTGAAATATAACTGACCAACCTGTGTCACATCAATCTCCACCACCACTCAACAAATGTATAGATGACCCTATCCAGCCTCTTCAACAACTACACTTGCCTTTGATTAATGTTCCCAAACCTGCTTCTTCTCAAAGTACATTTGCTTGCATTGTAGTTTGCGTTCATGTCAAGCTGTTGCTCTCCATACACTCATTCGACTGATCAACCAGAACGACAGGTATAAAGACGTCTACAGAGAAGTTGGTTTGTTAGAAGTGCTCACCAATGCTTTGAAAGAGTTTTCCGATTCCATCAAAGAGAAATATGGCAGTAAGTAAAGATGTGGCAAAAGTATTTGGACCTATGGCAGAGTTGTATTTTGCATTGATTTATTTTATGAGTCCTTAAGAACATCTCTTCCTAACTCCTTACACCTCCCTGAGTTCTTACTTCATCAATCCAAATTCAAATCAAATCAGGACAGATTTCTAAGATTGGCCCCAGAAGAGCCCACCTCTCTAGGTCTCAATACATCTGGATTATTAACAGTTTGCTGGTTTTTTCAAGGACATACAAGAAACACCCACTTTGAAATGAATTAAACAATATAGATGTTTAAAACGGCAGATGGTATCAGATTACCGCCTTTCAATTTTAATCGTAAATATGCATGATTATAATAAAGGTGTTACCAATTAAAACTATTAGAGCCAGAGCTATCACCAAACTAATAAGGTCATAGAAACGTCTAATTTCTTAAGACAAAAGCCGAATATTTCATTCTTATTTTCTCAACGTTTCTGTCTGATATCAGATTGATTTTGAGTTAATAACACGAGGGTCTAATTTCCTAAGTTCGTAAATATGCATAGACATATTAAAAAATAAACTATTCTTGTTAAACGTTTCATCTTCATCTATAAATTATGAGTTGGATGCCTGACTAATTTGATATAACTTCTATTGCAGCAAGCTCAGAAGACTTGGTAGTTTTGGAGACTGAACAGAAGGAAGAAAGTCTGACGGATTTTGTGTTTCTGCTGATGGAGTGTTTGCGTCTTTTGGTTGAAAACAACAACGCCAATGCGTCTCTGTTTCGACAATGCCGTGGAGCTCAGCGTGCACACAACCTTATACCGTTCAGAAGTGCCAGGCCGTATGCTCTGAAAATCGTGCAGCAGTTGATTGTGGATGGAGGACATGATGATCTTAGTGAGTATCCTCCATTCCTTTTTAGGTGCTCCATGATGAGGGGTCTTCGTTGTCCCGCTTGGTTCGGACTCTGCCAATTTTGGCCATTAGGTCTTGGGACTTCGATGAAAAACATGCAGTTCTGCAGGCTTTTTAAGTTTCCGGGCCTTTTACAAAGAAAATCGTACCATTTGGTTTACAAGCTCTACTGGTTACTTCAACAATGTGCTGGCTAGAGCTAAGAGTGATTAATCGGGTCAAATTAAAAGGCCCGAGTTTTTGCGCTCACTTTTATGGTATTACTGTTAAAAAGTATGGTATTTCGGGTTTTGCAATTCACGAAGATGGATGAAATTTTGTGCTGAAGATCATGTAGGTTTTTGGGTCTTTATAATTTCTTTTGCAGACTCAAATACCCCCGAAAGCCCCCTGTATGATCTTTCTATCAATCTGTGACATTCCAAAAGCGTAAATTGATGTATCTTAAACAAAACTTAATGATCCAGGGTACCATTTTTGTACGGAAATAAGTCTAGCTAGTGGTACCATTTTTAAGTATGCAAGTACTAGTGGCAATAAGCATGCCTAGTGGCAGATGTTAAAACAAAAAAAAAAGGATGTTCAGAATTCCGAAAGATGTTCTTTACTGTGGGGGATATTATTGGTTCTGTGGGAGATACAATCAGTACATTACAGGGTATTCATTTACAAATTTTGTTTTAATCATCTCAATAGATAGCACTGAGGGTGGTTATTTAATCGAAAAGCCTTGCTATCCTTTTTTATATACAGTGGAATCCCGATAACTCGAACAAGCGCAACGGACGAACAAAATAGTTCGAGTTATCGAGGCTCTTCATAACATTAATAAGGCTCAAGGGGAATGCCAAATCTGTTCGAGTTAGCGAGAGTTCGAGTTATCGGGATTCTAATGTATATAATTTCAATCTTATAATGGTAAATTGTTTTGATTAACATTAACATTTATCTTTGTTTTAAAAATAGGTAGAAAAAGAGGCAAAGAAACACAACTTTTAAACAGCACACTTAGGCCTTTCGGACTTAAGTCCTCCTCAGATTGTGACTTATGATTTTAAGTCACACTAAATTCATAAAGTTGTGTTTCTTTGCCTCTTTTTCCTACCAATGTTAAGTAATTATATCTATATAATATATCCTAATGATATCATAATATAATAAAGGTACGCTATTGGGTTTGATGCACACGACAAGAAAAACCTCTGTGAAGTTAAAGACGGATGTTCTGAACTCCATGCTGCGAATATTTGCGATGAACGGAGAGACGAGAACGATATTCCAGGAAGTCGGTGGTTTCGTGTATGTTGTTGCTGTTCTGGTCAGCCTTGAGGGAAGTTTAGCTGATCCTGCTATTGGGTCTTGGGCCAATGGTAAGCATTTCGGCTATCTTTTGATAGATCGAGAAAATATCCTAACGCTTTACCGAGGTCTTGAAGAAGCAGAGTAACAAAAAAGCTTGACTCTACCTTTCTCTTTTCCCGGGTTTCTGTGGACATAGGCAGGCCCCACTGTGAATAAGCCTAGAAATGTTAACACGTCCAGGTTACTTTTTTTAACTTATTGTGCTGATTAAGGGTTGTGGTTAAACACACTCAACCTGTCCCTGCTGAAACCTGGGTTCAAGACCCGTTCGAGGCATGTGTTAATTGCTGTAGCCTGCTCTGTTAGAACTAAATTTCCTGTATTAGACCATGCCTTATGAATTAATGTTAATATAACTGACTCTGAAGAAGAATTTTATCCGAGACACGAATTAATGCCTCATCGTCGATAAGCCTGGAGTTATGAACACATATGAACTAACTTATTGTCCTGGTTTAGGACATTTGTTAAGCACGCTCGCCTGTCCCTGCTAAAACCCGGCCTCGAGACCCGGTGGAGGCATATGTCATTTGCAGAAGCTTGCTCTTGTATGATTTAATTACCCGTGTTAGACCATGCCTTATGAATTAATCTTTTCTTTTGTTAATGAAACTATATATATAAACTGTTACCAACGGAATAACCAACCAACTAACTAAAATCATTGATGTGCAAAGGTGTTGATTACCAAAGTCGAGGAAACAGAATTATTTTTGAATGAAAGAGATGTAAATTAGATAAACCATAAAAAGGAAGGGCATAGTAAAAATGTAAACACTTCAGGCTAGTGACGATGACGATGAAAAGGTCAGTGACGTGATATGAAAGTAAAAATTGAATGAGAAGAAAATAAATGAATGGGTATACGGCTATGAATGAAAAACTACGAGAGAAAGAAAAATTTAAGAATAGGAGGGATAGAAATATGTTATGTTATCTTATTTTTTCGGAAAAAGAACCCTTTGCATTTCCTAGAATTCATTTTTTGTTTACATCCTGTTTCAGTTGATCGTGCTTCTGTACTGGAATTGATTTGGGCGATCTTCCAAGTGCTTACTGCCGCAATGCAAGACGAACCAATCAATAAAGTCATTTTCATGGACGAGGTATTCACTCTTCATTGTTTGTTATCATTATCACTCTGGGAATGCCTGTGTAGCACAGTGGCTTGTGTTCAGTACTTTGGGGGATATCATCAGTACTGTGAAGGAGTATTATTAGTACCATGGGGATACCATCACATTGGAGGGTGTTCAGTACTGTTGAATATTATCAGTACTGTGGAGGATATTCAGCACTGTTTGGCTATATCATCAGTATTGTGGGGTATACCATCAGTACATTGAATGGTGTTCAGTATTGTGGAGGATGTTCATTACTGTTGGGGATATCATCAGTACACTTGAAGATGTTCAGTGTTTTGATGGACGTTTAGCACTGTGAGGAGATGCCATCAGTACTGTGTTGAAAATTATCAGTACTATGGAGGGCATTCACTACTGTGTGGGGATATCATCAGTACTGTGGAGGCTACCATCATCAGTACATTGAATGGATGTCAATATAATGGAGGTCGGTTAGTACTGTTTTATCATCAGTATTTTGGAGAATATTCATTACTGTGGGCGGCAGAAACTATCAATATTGTGGGGGATATCATCAGTACATTGCAGGGATGTTCTTACTAATGCATGTTGAGAACTTCATCGTAATAGACAACACACTTAATTCGATGAATGCTTCATTTCTATCTTTATAGGTTCGTTTCAAAGGCCTGACAGAAACCATGAAACTTCTTGGCTGCTTCAGTACCGTCCGCTCGGAGCTCCCTCCAATCAATAAATGCTGTTACATCCCAGTCTCCTGCTTATCACACCTGAGCACACCCAAATCCCCGAGAGAGAACAAGGATCAGATGAAGATGACTGTGTTCAAGTGTCTCACAAGTATGGCTTGCAGCTGTTTCGAGAACTGGGACTTCGAGGATGATGCCACGTCACAGAAGATGTCCATGAGTAGGAAGGTGCAGAGGGTGATCCATGCTGGTGCGATCTCTGCTGTCATCGAGCTGCTACCATCGCTGTGGGAGGAAGAAGAGGGGGCTGAGGAGAAGAATGAAGTCTTGGGTGTCAAAAAGGTTTTTATGATTGTTTGGTTTTCTGTTTGTCGTTCATTTCAATTGAAAGTATAGGTAAACTTGAGTAATGTGTTTCATTAATAGAACAGTCTTTGATCGGTAGAACTTGAGGATGATAAGAAAAATCAGAAACATTGCAAAAAATGATAATTTCTAAAGCTTTTGGGTGTGACATTCATTAGAGCAGTACGTCAGAACAGTCTTTGATCGGTACAAAAATTAAGAACATGGGAAGGAAAATTGGAAACATAGCGAAACATAATGACTAATGAAGGTATGCGTCTGACACTCATCAGAGTATTACGTCAGAACAAGTATTTAAACAGTATAGAACTTGAGGATAGTAAGGAAAATCGGAAACGCAGGAAAACAAAATAACTACTTAACCTGCATATCAGACACTCATCGGAGTAGTACGTCAGATAGAGAACGAAAATGAAAGCTAACGAATGTTATATCCTGGTGTGAACCGGAATTGGCCAATCAGAAAGAAGATGAATTATTAGATGAAAGATGTAAACGATTTTATAAATAATTCAGAATTTTCTTTTTTAGGAGTTGCCCAGAGTTCTTGTGAATGTGGTTAGCCAATTGCAGTACATTCTCGGATCAGAGCAAAATCAGCAGATGCTGTGCGAGGCTGGCCTCCCTCTCCTCTTGTTAAAGAAATGCAAAGAGGCTTTCATGGATGACGATCATCCCCTGAATGCAGCCATGACCAAGTTGTTTGAGAGACTGACGTCACAATCTGTTGAACCAGATGTTTTCAGGTAATGTTTTTGCCAGGGGTACGAGATGAATAAAACACAATTTTTCAATAAGCAACTGGACTTTGTTGCGAATCCTCAAAGTTGCTGAAATATTTTGGATTTTCAGCCCTCAAAGTACAGTTGCTTAAGTTTTGAAGAACATGAAAATATGAAATTGCCCTGCACCCCTAACCGTTTAAATCGATGGTGTACGTGTAAGAAAACCTTTAAAATACCAAATATACTTCTTTAAACTATCAAACATAGTGTGATCGAACAAGGTTAAGCACTTTTAGCATAGTTGCTTGAGTGCATAGTTGCTTAAGTGCTTAGTTGTTTGATTTATCTCATCAAGCCCGGGAGTTTCTTTTTTTTGAAAAACAAACAAATAACAGACATTTCCCTGTACCCCTAAATGTTTACATTGATGGTGTACATGTAAGAAAACCCTTAAGATACCAAATATGATACAATATGCTTCTTTTAACAATGATAGTGTGATCAAACAAGGTTAAGGACTTTCAGCAAAGGAACTCAAGTGCTTAGTCACTTGATTGATTTCTGGAGTTGCTTATTTTTTTGTTCAATCCAGCCCTGGTTGCTTATTGACGAGTTGCTTATTGAAAAAATGTATACCTCTACTAAATTTTTAGTGTGTTCCTTTCATAATTAAAACCATCAATCCTATCTAACGAGTAAACAAGCACGAAACTCGGATTCGCAGAAAAATATGTTTTTCGAGTTTTAGTTCCACTATGCAATTGCTTTATGATAGCTTACATCGAGCACTATAGCCAGGATAGCCATTCTCTACTCGAATCAAATAGTAATTTTTCGATACGTCAATGCTTCTTCCCTCAAATTTGATTGCTGATGATTTTTAAAGAATTTGTTTATATTATTACAGGACGTTTCTGAGGCTTGGCTCACCATTATGCTGTACCTCACCCTACGCAATGCTGCGGTCGAAGAGAAAGAAAACCCCTTCCATACACGACGAAACAGATAACACCGACCTAAACATGAGTTTAAACGAAAGTCTCAATCTCGACGAACGGAACAAAAAACGGGCCATGTCCTTACGAATCTTAGACGGTAACATACGAATATCCTGCGGCAGTGGACGTGCATCTCCGAACTTCGTGGAAGAAAACGAAATCGAAGACTACCTCGACGAGAATTCAGATGACAACATCATTAATGGGGACTCAGCTGATATCGATCCTAGGCCAAGTGACAGCCTCTCTTTAAGCTCTGCGTTAGATCTGGATGGACATGATAGCGAGGCTACTGACTCTATGTCCGACAGCAAGAGCTTGAACTCGCGAGATGAAGTTGAGGTTGAAAATTCTCATAACTCAGAAATTGCTGAAACGCTTTCTTCGGAAGATAAACAAAATGAGCCAGCTTCAGATAAAACGTCGAATAAAAATGCAGACCCGGAAATTCAAAAGCATTCGGAATTGATTTCATCGGAAATTGGTGAATTTATGAACGAAGAATTACAGCCTGATAAATGTTCAAGTCCGTCGAATACACCTATGCACAGTGCTGTTAATAACAGACATGGTAGATATTTTGAGGATGAGGGTCTAATTAAAATCAAAGTAGATGACAAAACACGGAATATCATTGTTGACGAACAATCAAATAACCAAGAGGAAAAAGACACTAACAACTCAAAACCTACAGAAAATAAGACTTCCACTCCTAAAACTGAAAGTAACACGGAGAAAACTGATCAAACTACATCACATACACGTTTGATAAACGATTCAAAACACAGTCGTAAACGAGGTACTTCAGAAAGCTCTAGGAGACCCCCCGTCTCTGAGCAGCAAAGTTGTGACAGAATAATATCAAGAACAGACAGTCTTGAGAGTTCACGGGTGTTATCTAGTGATGATGTGGAATCTGAAGAGGATTATTTGCAGAGGTACTTTGAAGCCGAAATATCAAGGCTGTGTGAGAGGCTGGAAGGCGAGCCTCCTTCTCAGAATATAATCAAGTGTTTGGTCTCGTTGACGACACCACGTGATCTTCTGTCAGTGGCTGCGTGTGAGCAGCCTGCATTTGTGGAGTTCGATATGAGTTACGATGGTTTTGGGTACCTTTTCATCCCGTCTATTGCTCCTATGGGCACCCCAGGTAATTTTCACGCTTGATGTTTACTCTCAATTTTCAATTGGATTATTGCCCTATATACTGGTGGTATCCCTATCCATCCAAAGTACTGAACATCCTCCACAGTACTGATGATGTCGATCATCGACATGCAATCGTTCCTGGAGGCAAAATGGAACTAAGATTTTACTTTTTTGAAATTAAGAAATATTCATAAACAGGATACTTTCCCAAAGTGATCTGACATACAGTTAGATACTTATAAGTAAAATTTTAGAATTTTTCCTGGTAGCAGATTTTTCCTGGTTTCAAGCAATATTTTATGTTGCTTGAAAATTATAGACACTGCTATTAGAATCGATAAAACACAAACACTAAGGGATAAAATCTGATATCTGATATTCATTCAAATGGAGTAGTAAAATTCATATTGAAGTACCTCTCGCCCTGGGAGTCTAAAGTAATGATGTGAATAAAGTAAACCTGGGAAATATCTTCGCAGTACTTTGGAGGGTATTCAGTACTGTGGTGATATCAGCAGTACTGTCGCGGTAATTTCTAAAGTGCTTATGGTTTCCTAGGAAAGTAATGAATATCCTCCACAGTGCTAATGGTATCCCTCCATAGTACTGTTGGTATCCCCTTAGTACTGATGGCTTTCCTCGAAATTACTGAATATCCTCAACAGTAATGATGGTTTACCTTCACAGTTCTAATTGTTTCCCTCTTAGTAGTGATGGTATACCTTCAAAGTACTGAACATCCTCCGTAGTACTGAATGGTATCCTCCACAATACGCTACACAAGGTGATAATCCCATTGATTTGTGCAAAATAACGTTTTCATTTCAGCATCATTCAATGGTCAAAGCTATTTCCCATCCGAAATAACCAACATCAGCTCATCAAGCCCTGCTGCTAGCCTGAGTACAACTGACAGAAACTTCCCACCACCCATCGGCCTCACTTTCGCAGCTTGGATTTTCATTGAGAGGCTCCCAGCAACATCGACTGTGAATGTTCTGAGGCTGTTTGATGTACAGAGAAGGTGGTCGTCATACAATCCACCCAGGAAGTTTGCGAACAAGATATTTTCCATCTACCTTGATCTGGAGTCCAAGGAAATAGTCGTAAGTTTTCAAAAAACCTCTTTGATACAGTTACGAAGCCAGCCTAGAAATGTTAGGTGCCAGAGATGTTTCAGGGCTTTCCTAGCTTTGTGAGAAAAACGAGGTTAAGAACCTTTTCCTATAGGGAGTGAATGATATTTTGATTTTACTTGATGAAGATCATTGAAAATGATACATCCACAACAAAAAGCTTTTACCACGCAGTGGTAATCCAGCTATCTATCTGTCTTATCATATACAAGACCCTAATGTCGGGTGTTACAGCACAATTAGCCTAGGGCAAGGCCTCTAAAACAGAAAAAGTCAATTTTGTATATTTTAGACGATTTAATTTTTCGTCTTTTGTTATTGCATATATTAGAAAATATTCTTATCCAAAAGGTCTCAGGGGGCGAATAAGGTCAGGTTCTGATAGATAGGGGATTAACTCCTCTATGCGCCCCTTAGTTTCGTTTAATGGATTTTACGATGATATTCCAGCTCGTAAGTGTAACCAGCCTGTTGGTAGATGTATTAAGGCCTCTGTGTTAACGTTAGGGCTGCTGACATACTTATCAATTAATATCATCTGTCTGAATCGAAATAACCCGAGCGGGGTTCGAACCCAAGACCTCTTGACTTTGCGAGTCGAAAAAGAATATTTTCCTTTCTCAATTTAGCTTAAATGTCTGGTGTGGTGGAAAACAACAAAATTGGTAAATTAAGGAAGAACGATTGATAAAGTAATTTTTATTTTGTCTTGTATAACAGTTTTTCTGGCCTTTAACCTAACCCAGTAATCTACGATATTTCAGGTCACCACTGATGAGACTCATGAATCTGGAAGCCGGCTCGGGTTCAGACGAACGGCTACAGACTTGCGTGCGAAACACGAACAGTTGTTTACTGAGGGCAACTGGAATCATCTCAGTGTGGTTCTTAATAAGAGTGTGGTTCGCAAGAGCACTGCGTCCATCTATGTCAACGGTGTGTGCGTTGTCAGCACTAGTAAGGTATGTTTTGTCAGTACTTATACATAGGGAGGTGGAACAGGAGGCTAAATCTCCTTTCTCCCCTTCAAAATTTAGCAATGTCTCCTTCCCTCGTAAAAAGTATAGTTTCTTCTTTCCCTAAAGGAATAATGATTATTATGTGTTGAATATTAAGTGATAGATATATTTTTCCTTTCTAACTCCTTCTAAACTCTCCCTTCCCTCGTGAAATTTTGGTAATCATCCATTCTCCCTTCGTAGTATTCAGATAAAGGGCTTTAGAAGACGACATTCAAAGAGAATCGTTTTAGGAGAACACTCCCATGCAGTCTAGTACATTTTTAATGGTTTTAAATTGATGCTGTACTAATCCCATCTTGTTATCTGATGAAACCGTCACTTAATTTTGTGCTTCTATTATGATATTTGTTTTTAGTAGAATTATTGAACATTACAGACGGCTTGTAGCTCATGATTCACACTTTTCGTGAACTCGAATCAACGGAGATTGCTTTTAACCACGAGTCTTTAGGTTATACCACCATATATCTTCCTGGTCGATATAAGGGTATTTCTCTAGATTGATTCATGATCAGCAAAGAAACAATAAACCAGAAATATGTGTTAGCTTGTCACAGTTATCATAGTCCCAAATAGTGTATAGGTAAGGGGTAGGACTAAAAACCGATAGGTAGTTGGTTCGAAATCAAACTCTTGCAAAATGAGGATAACATACTTGGACAAACTGTAAACACAATTGTACCTCTCTCCACCCAGGAGTATAAATGGGTACCTGATCAGTAGCTATGAGTGCCGTAAATGGCTGCACCCTACTATGTAAGAAATGACTGGGGGGTACTATTTAAAGTCATTTGAGTAATTCCTGGAAGTTGGTATTTTGCAGTTTTACAATCTTGTTACAGTTAAATTTAATTTGTTTTATTTTCAATTGAACGGCCCAAGCAGTAAAATATTGCTTTTCTTGGGTCGTCTAGTATACAATATGATTAAACCTAGTATAATGTTATGAATAAAATTTGAATTGAATTGAAATTGGAATTGAAATGTTAGGATATAGTATTTCACCTTTACCTTTGTCAGAATTGAATCTTTATTTTGTAAGGACTCGTCAAATGATCCCACTGTCTCCTTTCTAGTTTCGCTACATCGAGTCGAGAGCTCCATCAGGCATTGACTTTGCATCAGCAAGAATTTCAGCTCTGTTTGGCACTCACTCCAACAACTGCCACATCTCTGAACTGATCTGGAGGCTGGGGCCGAGTTGTCTGTTAGAGGAGCCATTGACAGACGAGGCTGTGGGAGTCATGCACAAACTTGGGCCTAGTTACAACGGATGTTTTCAAGCTCCTGTTGTCAGTGAATATTACGAGGTGGGTTGATATTCTCAATTGATTCGACGTTTTTTTTGAAGTACTGGTAGTTGACCGATTGAAACTTCTTAGGAACTAGAAGGCCTTGGCTGGATTGCAGTATAGCAGACAGACTTTTTTAGAATTTAGGGGATATTGAATTGAATTGAAAAATTAACTAGTGAAATACTACTTCATTGTCTTTTATGAACTTTGATTTATGAACTTTGGTTTATTAAAGCTTTTGAATGAATTGCATCGACAATTGCTAAAGCAACTATTGAACAGCAACAGGGGAATAAAACTAGAAAGAAAACGATCCAAATCGAAATTTTACTGTTATAACAGGGATTTGGACATGGCACCTCCATAAAAGAAAGAAACTTGTAGATTTTCGTTGTTAGCTGAGATTAAAGGTTTTCTTTGCATAACGCCAGAATGTCAACAATTCAACTAAATGAAAAATTCAAGTTAAATGCGAAGGCCTTAATCTAGCCAACCTACAGATTGCCTGTATTCGCATCATTAATTTTCAAAATGATTTGATATTACAGGAGAGTGGAAACGAAGAAGTTCTACCAGCTCTGATCGCAGAAGACAAAGTGACATTCATGTTCAATGCGAATAACATTTCATCGGTCACTCTGGCAAAGTTAAAATCTCAGTATTCAACTCACGAAGCACGTATCTTGTCTGAAGAGGTTTGCTTTTTGAGAGTTGTAATTGAGTCTCCTCGTGTGTTTGTGTACATCTTTGTATAGCCTCGCTTTCACTTTTGGCTAGTCTCTTGTAGCCTCATTTGTATGCTTGGCCTATATCACTTCACTTTGCTCCTCATGCTCATGATGGTTAGGCCTACATATCTCAGTTCAAACACTTAATTATTTAAGTAGTCTATTTAGATTAACAAAATGCATTACTGCACTCCTAGTAAGTTACCAAGGGCCTGTTTATATGGACCAAATCATCCCACCTTCTAGATCAAAAGCTGAGAGATGGGATGAAAACAGCACAAGATTGAAAGATTTCATCTCACCTTCCAACTGATGAGAATAATTAATTTCTTTAGATAGAATTAATCATGTTCATCACCTTTTCTTTACAGACGAAAAGTATTTCTTAAAAAATTATTTTATTATTTTTTCTCATGTTCAATTTTAGTAATTCCTAACAAAAGTTACTGAATTTCATCACATTTTCACTTAAGACGAACATTATTACTCAACAAATAATCTTAATATTTCATCTCATATTCTATTTTAGTAATCCTTAACAAAAATAATAGAATTTCATGACAATTTCTTTCCAGACACATATCAATGAAGAAGACAGATTCACCCCAGTTTCCATCATTTACAACTCTGCCCTCTACTTCCAAGGACCTGCCAGATCGATAGGAGGTGCTCTTGTAGGCAGCACTGGTATCAGAACGTTCTGTCCTTATGACGTGGCATCTGCAGTCATGTCAGTAGGGGGTATGCCTATACTGTTGAGTCTGGTAGCAATGGCCAGCAATTTAGAAGAGCTGTATGCGTCATTAAAAGCATTGACATGTATTGTGCAGAGCAGTAGACTGGCAAGGAGGGAAATGGTGCGCATCAAAGGATATCAGGTATTTGACGTTACGTTTCATCATAGTTATTAGAGGGGAATGGTTAAGATGATAATAGTTATTAGAGGGGAATGGTTAAGATGATAATAGTTATTAGAGGAGAATGTTGAGGGAGGCTGCTGTTTCCTCTCTTTGTTCTTGTATGCAGGACTTTACTCCAAAAAAGAATAAAATCTTGTAACCCTAGGCCCAAACCTTAACTAAAAACGTTGGGCCCGAAAACTAAAAGCCTTAGGCCCAAAAATTAAAAACTATAGCTACAAAAGTTAGGCTGAGGCAATATTAAGAGCACGAAGCTTTCATATTTTTTAGTATTAAAAACATATTATGAACTTTTTAAGACTTATTTTTGATATCTAAAAACATTTGAGGCCTTTCACGGTTCTGAATGGTCTTATGAAAAACACTTTTTATTTGGCATATTGCGAAACTTGAATGAACCTTGATTATATTCAAACAGGTTCTTGGGTATTTATTGAAGAAGAAAAGTCGGTTGCTGAACACCCATATTCTTCATCTGATATTTTCCCTGGTTGGAACAGTCAGAAGTGACGAGGAGCTTGGAAGTATCCCCAATGTTATTGCCTTCAATGATTTGCTCTGTGACTTCGAGGTCAGTATTAATTTCGAGGTTTAGTTTCTATTGTGAGGCTCAGATTTATTTCGAGGTTGTATTGAATTTAAGTTTCGTATTGATTTTGAGGTTAGTATAAGACAGTCAAAAGTGATGAGGAGCTTTGAAACATCCCCAATGTTATTGCCTTCAATGATTTGCTCTGTGACTTCGAGGTTAGTATTGACTGTGAGGCTCGAATCGATTCCGATGTTGTATTGAGTATGAGGCTCGTATTGATCTCGTGGTCAGTATTTACTTTGGATCCGTATTGATAAAGTATACGTATAGAAAATTCCTCCGTATGTGAAATATACGATTTATTTCAGATATGGCACAATGCTTTAAATGAATTAGAAAAGTCTCTGTTCTGTCATTTCTATGAGCTGCTGACACAGGGAACGTGAGTATGGATGATATTACATTCAATAACCCCAGAATTTTACAATGATTTGAATTCGACCAAAGCCTTCATCCTTAATTATTGTATCATTCTTTAACAGCCTAAAGAAGGGTGTTTCTAGAATATTAATTCAAAATCATTTATTGATTGGCTGATTGATGCATTTTCACATATTCTCGATATCTGTGTAAGCTAGACTACTCAAAGCAATGTATTGATATGGGAAAATCTAAACGTTTATCTAAACGTTACTGCGAAAATTTCCCCATATTGCTGGATATCCTCCTTATCACTGCAAAAATCCCACAACTTTACCTAAGAGCCTAAACGTTTCTACGAAAATCCCTCTAAATTACTGAACACCCTCAAGTTTACTGCAAAACTTCCCCCACATTGCTGCTCATACCAACCCGTTACTGCCGACTCCCTTCCCAAATTACTGAATACTCTTCAAATTGCTACCCAACCACCATCTGCGAAAATCCCTCCGCAGTAATTCAAAAACCCCCAGAATTATTCTAGAATCCCCAAATTACTGTGCTGACATTACCTAGAGTAATATCACTGATACTTACTTCAGCTTTATTCGTTAATTTTGCAGTGAGTGTAGTAAGAATGCTGTCTGCTTACGCTGGCTGGACTGTGTGCCGAAGTTGCTGTTTCTTTTGCAAGATGGAAAACCACCAGATGCAACGCTGAGAGTAATTTCTAATGTCATGTCTGTTCTTCTCTGTCAGAGCCAAAGAACTTCAGATCTGCTAAGGTAAATACTCGTTCTTCTGATCACCCTCCAATTTGCTGATGGTACCCCCAACAGTGATGAATATCCTGCATAGTTCTGATGGTAACCATATAAAGTAATGATAACTGGACATCCTCCAAAGTACTGATGACATCTTTCTATAGTACTGAACATCCTGCAACTGTAATGATGGTTTCCTCCACAGTACTGATAGCATCCCCCACAGCACTGAATATCCCCCACAGCACTGAATATCCTCCACAGTACTAAATACCCCTGAATATTATGATAGTATCCCCTGACCGAACTGATGATATCCCCCCCAGTATTGGACACCCTTCACAGTACTGGACATCCTCCAATGTGCTGATGGTATCGCCCCACATTACTGATGTTATCCCCCACAGTACTGATTGTATCTCTCCACAGCACTGATGATATCTGCCACAGTACTGATGTTTATCTCTCCACTGTACTGAACATCCACCAATGTACTTATGGTATTCTCCCACAGTACCGACGACGTTCCCTCACAGTACTGATGGTATCCCTCCACAGTACTGATGTTATCCCCCAAAGTACTGAACATTCTGAACAGTACTGTACAGGGGTTCCTTAGGATATCGCTGCTTTAGTAAGCTCAAATAGATCATCTTTATTTTCAGGTTTGGTCAGTTCTTGGCAAGCACTCTTCCTAGCCCGTCGCACAACGAGAACAAAGTTAAACTTGACGACGTCATCTCCGTCAGTTCCACTTCTGAACCTGTCAGGCAGCTTGAAACTGGACCAGATATCATCAAGATGAGGAACACTCTCTTGGACATGATCTTACATCTTCTACACGGTCCTCCTAATACTAACGTTGATTCCAGGTATATCTGATTTTCATGTGCCATATTGATTTAGAGGTAGGGGCAAGGGGCCTTCCTTGACTACAACCAGAACAGCCCCTCTTTATGCTCAAGTCACACGTCAAGATGGCTTACTACCCTAGTTTGTGAAGCGAATTCGTAAGTGTCATGTTCATCGAGGGGTAGGGATGAGGTGCTGTCTTTGACTTCACCCAGAACAACCCCTTTTCATGCTTACATATTAACATGGCTTACTACCTTAGTTTCTAAATCAAACCTCTAAGTGTCATATTGAGTTAGGGGTTAGGGTAAGGGGCCGTCGTTGACTACACCCAGAACAACTCCTCTTCATGCCTTCATGTCAAGAAGGCTTACTACCCTAGTTTCTAAATCAAATCTCAAGATTCCATGTTGACACAAGGGTTACGTCCTAAGGGTTAAAGTAGGGTAGGGGGTTGCCTTTGACTTCATCCAGAACAAAATGTCTATTTTAAAGGCTGTTACTTCTTCCATCACAAATCAAAATCTATTAAAAAACCCATTCCGAAAGAAAAACGCTACGAAAAGATTAACGGTCTGTATTCGAAATTGAGAATTCTATATTTCTGAAGCTATCAAATAATTATTCCCAGCTTATGTGAGAATCTACATGAAGTATTGGGCTGTGATTGGATCATGCTGTTCTTACACGGTCACGTGCACAAACAAACGGTCATCCGGGCTGCAAGAATCCTATTTACCATATTGGACAACACTTCATTGATGACCTCGTTCAAGAATGCAACTTCAAATGGAGGCTGGTTGAAAGGCAGTCAAATAATAACTAAGAGACAGATAAAGTATGCGGCAGGTAAATACGTTTGATTGTTGTTCTGGTTTGCGTGCTGTTGAGGCTGGCATAGAACCGAGACTCAGAAGATATGGTGTATCCCGTTTGACACGATGTATGATGTGCATAGCAAAACTAGTGATTGAAACAAAAACCTCATTTTTGTAGTCTGTGTTTTGAAGAATATTAAACATTAACTGATTTCATGGTTGTTGCATTAAGAATTTGTAAACATACCAGACCTGGTTTATCCCTATGGTTCCTTTTTTGCTTGGGTGCCATTTATTTGGAAGCTGATAGGCAAATACGCTTACTATCTTCGTGAGGTATTTATTTATGCACTTTGCTCCAAGGGCCCACTAATTACCCAGACTGCTTGAACCATTGTATTTACAGTTAATAATCGATAGGCAAATACGTACATCATCTTTTCATGTATTTGTTTATGTGCAAGGGTTGACTGAATAGAGTAATCGAAGCAGTACATTGTTAGTTGATTGGCAAATACGCTTAATATCCTCGTAACGTATTGGTTTATGTGCAAAGTACAAAGGTCAACTGAATAGGTAGACTAATCGAAGCAGTGCATTGATAGTTGATAGTCAAATACGCTTACTATCTTCATAAGGTATTGGTCTATGTGCAAAGCACAAAGAGCTCACTAAATAGGTTTACTAATCGAAGCAGTGCATTGATAGTTGATAGGCTAATACGCATATTATCTGAATGCCAACTCTAAAACCTTGTATTGACTGCAAGTATAAAAGGAAACACGTCAATACCTTTCTTGTCGAGATTATTGCTCTGAATTTTCTTACACAAATTAGAAACTTCAGCACGAGTATTATTGCAGAAGATTGAAGCTAGCTAAAAGTATTGAATGCATGTCAGGAACACTGAATGTCTTCAATCTTGGATGCTGTACTTTTTACTGGACCATGCACTTTGAGTTTGTTGGTTCTATCCCAACTATGAGTTGATAAAAACCATCTCTATCTTTGAGTCTTTTATGGCTAGGCTTCCATTAACTGTTTTATATTACTGTTAAAATTCATTATCCTTTTTATATTTAGGGTTTGCATGTGCAAGATTCTGAGGGGAGTTATTTATATACATATCCATCCCTATCTTTGTGTCATTTATGACTTAGGCTCCATCATTTTTTTCATGTTCTTGTGGAAATTCATTATCATTTTGTTTATAGGGTTTGCCGTGCCAGATTAGACTCTTATGGCTTAGCTTCCATTAACTTTTTTATGCTCCAGTAAAAATTCATTATTATTTTTTTCAGGGTTTGCTGTGCCAGATTCCGAGGGGAAGTTTGACGAATACGAAGTGAACAATAAAACAAGCAACAAATCAAACAACGTGAAGGGATTCTCGATGCTGATGAATCTGTTAGAAGACCACACTGATATTGCTGAAATATTTTATCTTCTCTTCGCTTTATTGCTTGGCTTTCCCATTGCCGGTAAGTTCTTGTCTTGTCTGATACTCATTGCCAACATATCAAGGTCGATGGATATGGTAAATACATCTGGTTTTATTAAGGCTCAGTATTACCATCTTTTCTGTCCGACCTTTGCTACAAATAGGGAAGAAACCAAATTTCTCATGGGCCGATGATGAGAGACGGATCTCTTCCGAAACGTTGCCCTACTGAATGTCAAAGGCTTGTCCTGATAAGTGGTGACCATAATGTAAAAAAGAATCATTCAACGTAGATGGATCCTTATATGAACGTTGAGTCAGTATTGTAAGGTGTTAACGTGTTATTTTCAAAATCATTGCAGATGGCTTATCAAATGTTCAGGGAACTTACTCACCACCGTTGCTTTGTAAAAATTGTTTGGGGGCAGCCATTGTTCGAGAACATTAGGAAGACTAGGGACCATGCTGTGAACAATTGAATTTTAGGATTATCAGGGGAAGGAAGCAAATGCCCCCTGCCCCCTGCTTCCTACGGGCCTGAACTTACTTCGTACCTATCGCCAGATATTGGTAGAAATAAACATTTTCATTATTTCGATCTTTCAAAAAACAATTTTTGAATTAAATTTGCTGGTAGATGGCTTTTGATTAAAAAAATGATGTTTCAGATTGTGCAAACAGTCGCAATTTATCGAATCTAATAATGATTCGAGGTAATAAAACCCTAGTTTGTTAAGAGATTCAGTATGGTTGCAAGTTTGATAAAAATATTTATAAAGTATTTGTTGTACGATTTCATCAAAAATAGCCGAAATTATATCCTGAAACTTTTCACCTTTGTGAAAAATTCAAATCTGAAGGTATTGGCTGAAACGAAGTTTAAATTTAAGGTTTTAATCTTTTGTAGAGAATTATTTTTTGAAAATAACAATATTATTATCCAAAATGTCATCTTCGGATATATTTTCTGAAGGAAGGAAAAACGTAGAAAAGTTCTGTTTCCGTCAATACCTGGCAAAGGTTTGAAGTATCTCCTTGACAATTTTACAAAGGGATCTGCATATTATGAAAATAACATGTTTTAAGTTTACAATACTAACTCAACCACTTTCTTATAAGGATCCATCTACCTAAAAGAGTTATTACACTCATAGCATAAATGTAAGAATAGTGTCAAGAAAATATTTGTTCGGTATTTATTTGATTTTTTTTCAGATGTGCCAAGTGGCTTAGCGGTCTCGTTGGAGAACCTGTATTTCTGGTTTTGGCCGTCATCCAATAAGAACGCTTCATTACAAATTCATTGTCAAGAGGCTGCGTTCGTTCTTCTGCACATTTTGAGGAAAATCATGCAAGAGGTATTGTATATTCTATGCAGCAATTATTTATTTAACATTTGGTACAAAGACAAAATCCCACCTTTTATTTACGGGCTACCCGAAATCATCGCCAACTATTCACTCTTATCCAGAGAAAAACTTTCGTTTTTGACTCGCTGCCCGTGCAAGCAAGTCAATGCTCTTGTGTGGGACAACTGCGTCTTGTGGCGTACGTGTCGTCCCACGGAAATCAACCTCGGGGTCCTTTCTCTATTGTGAAACTTGGGGATCCCATCAGTACTCTGGAGGATATTCAGTACAGTGGAGGTATACTACCAACAGTTCTACCTCCAAAGTACTCAATATCTTCCACAGTATGGATAGTTTCCCTCCACAATATTAGTAGTGTCTTTCCACAGAACTGATGGTATCCCTCAACAATATTAATTGTATCCTTCCACAGCGCTGAACATCCTTTATAGTACTGGATGTTATATTCCTCACAGTACCAATGGTATCCCCCTTAGTACTGAACAACCTCCAGCCCCACGTTACTGAACACAATGGATAGTATTGCATTGGTGACCCCCAGGGTGATAATGCACAGATTTCTGGTCAAGACTTAGGTGGAGAGGAACTTATTAGGGAAGGGGTATTTTTGAAAAAAATGCTTCGTCCAAAGGAGGGGTCTTACCCATACAGTTCTGATGATATTTTCCCACAATACTAAATAGCTTTCACAGTACTGAACATCCTTCCCAGTAATAAACACCCTCCAGAGTACTGAACTTCCTCCACAGAACTGAACGTCCTCCAGAGTACTGAACACCTTCACAGTATTGAACATCCTCCACAGTAATGGACATCCTCCACAGTACTGAATATCCTCCACAGTACTGAACATCCTCTTCAGTACTGAATAGCCTCCAGAGGAATACTAAACATCCTCAATAGTACTAAACATTCTCCACAATAATAGATGGTATCCCTATCACCCTACAGTACTGATTGGTATCTCCGACACTACTGAACATCATCCACATTCCTTTTGTTTTACCCCACAGTGCTGAACACCACTCGACTGAACTGCACAAACGTTCCCCAGGGTGTTTGTGTATTCAGCACTCTAACAGGAAACCAATACACAGACTTTGAATTGTTATCTTGTATCTTTCAGACCCCAAGTGACAAGTGTTTAGACAAAGTGACTGAAGCAAACTCGGTTCCTGCAGTGGTCATCCAATTCCTAGAGTTCCTCTACTCCAATGTGAAGTCATTCACTGCTATTTGCCTTGAAAAGAAGTTCCTTCAGTTTCTTGCTGCCACGCTCTATCCATTGGAGTCGAATGAAGAAGCCGAGGTATGCTTGAGTTAATACATTCGCATTCGGTCTAAACAAGGTTGCTTCTGACACAATATTTGACATGATGTTTACCAGTTATCATGACAAGCCTTTGATACATAGTAGGGTAATGTAATAAATTTGGTCTTATCAAGGCTGTTTCTGGCACAATATTTGACATGGTATTCACCACTTATCATGACAAGCCTTCGATATTTAGTAAGGCAACGTAAATACATTCAGTCATACCAAGGATGTTTCTGACACAATATTTGACATGATATTCACCACTTGTCGTGACAAGTCTTTGATGTTTAGGGCCTGTTTATATAAGGCAAATCATCCCACCTTCCAGCCTGTGAGCTGAGAGGTGGGACGAAATTTACTCGCGTTTATATGTAGAATTTCATCCCACCTTCCAGCTTTTCATCCCACCTCCCAGCTCTTTCATAGCCTCGGATAGACGTACAGGAACGAGGCTTGTTTTGGCGCCAACATTCAACATTTGAGCTCCAACATTCAACATCGAAAAAAATATTGTATTCTTGAAGACACTTTAGCAAGTTACTGACCTTCTCGCTGTTCCAGCGAAAAGGTTTAGCTTTCTCTTGAGTTTCATCACAGACTGATTTGCTTTTTGTCATTTTGGATGCAGATTTGCTTGACCTCGCCTTATTATTTGCTTCTGGTCAGCCATTTTGAATGCTTGTAGGAGAACGTGCGCGTGCGCACAACTAACCATTTCATCCCACCTTCCAACGTTTATATGGAAAAATTTCATCACACTTCAGTGAGATCCCGCCTCTCGTAGGGTGGGATCTCACCTAACCGGGCTGAATCGATTTCCATAAAAACGCAAGATAAAAATTACAAGGGATCGTATAGAGGGGTGGGATCTCACCTCTCAGCTTACAGGCTGGAAGGTGGGATGATTTTCTCCATATAAACAGGCCCTTAGTAGGAAAATGTAAATATATTGGGTCTTATCAAGGTTATTTCTGACACAGTATTTGACATTATTGTTGCCACTTATCATGACAAACCTTTCATGTTTAGTGGGGCAATGTTGCTCTATTGTATATCAAAGGCTTGTAATGATAAGTGGTGACTATCATGTCTAATATTGTGTCAGGAACATCCTTGATAAGTGGTAACTATCAAGGCAAGTCCACAAGTTATAACATAAGGATTTTTCTTTCCTCATAGGATGAAGATGAACTTGACGAAGATGCCGCCAGGAATGAAGCCGAGATAAACTCCCACCCCTGTCGATCACGAGTTATTGGGTTCTTCAAACATATCTTGATGGACAACGTGATTTTATCCACCACCAAATCTTACAATCTGCTTGATGTTGTACTCGAAGTAAGTATGCTACCAACTTTTTCTTTCCCTCGCTTGATTTTTCAGATTGCAAACTTTTTCTTCCGAAATCCTACTAGGAGTCTGAGAAATACCGTAAATACCCGGGGGGCTTATTTAGTTTTTTAGGTTCTAGAGAGAGGGCTTATTAGAGAAGGTGCTTTCTGAAAGTTCTTCACTCTTAAGCATGTAAAGTTAGCAAGGGCAACAACCCTTAAATTTCAACTCATTATTTCTATTCTTTCAGAATGTTTGGTATTTTTGGAATTTTTTATTTTTTTGAATATTTTGAATTTCTGGTCTTTCAGGTCTTTAGCGCTTCATTTTCAAGCTGCTTTTTGGAATTATGACAGTATGTTTTCTTCGTTCCTTATAAACTGGTTTCTTATAGGAACAAAGGCGTGTATTATTTAATTAGGACCAAGCACGATGTATAATAGTTGGTGTTTGAAAAACAAAATTAGATATAACAGAACATCCATTTAGCATTGTGCTGTCTATATCTCACAGTCTTCGATATACAGAAAGACAGAGCGATATACACTACCCTCGCAAATATTTGGAAACCTTTTGGATTTTAGGCCTTCGTGGAAATTGTTTATATCAAAACAAAATTAAGTTTTGTGCTTCTCTTCTTCACTACTTCAACCGATTTAGCGTGTTTATATATCAATTTATTGCAAGCTTCAGAAGGAAAACGAAACTGGAATTTGTATTTGAATTGAAATAAAGAAACAAAAGTTGTTTATTAAAATATGCAGGGTGGTAAAGATACAAGGGAATATTATGGGAGGACAGAGTAGCTAGGAAAATATTCTCATAGATATGGGATTTCTTGAGTAAAAATAGCAAAAGATTATGTCTAAGTCAAATCGATGACCAAACGAATGATTGAAAATTACCGGCTTTTTGATTTTGTTTCATTTCGAAAAGAGGCATAACGACAAAAAACGTCTTCGTTATTATCAAGGTTTTGGGGGAAAATTATTGTTTGAAATTTAGAACACGTTGTGGACATTTTGACTACGAAAACTCCTTCTCGATAGGAAATTCTTCAAATTACATTCTTTTATCGAAATGATAGATGTTAGGCTGTTGTTAGATGCCCAAAACGGGGACAACTTTGTGAATTTTGCCCTAAAATTCTGCTTTACAAAAAAATATTTCTGATTGTTCCTTCTGTTAAACTTCGGCTTGGCCTAGCTTGCTTAGACGATGCTAAATTTTCATAAATGTTTACCTTTCGACTAAACAACAACTGTGAATGCATACAAGACCAAACAAAAAATCTCTGCAAGAATAATTGAAGAATGGAAAACGATATGAAAAGGTTTGTCAACAAACTTCAGCAGTAATCTTGATGATTATTCAAGCTGTTTTTCGCTTTCGTAATCACCAGACAAAACAGGAAACTTTTCAAACAACCGGGAAAGTTTTCAAACTAAAAGAGTGATTTTTCAATAAATTGATAATTTTGCAACGATTGGATGAAATTTCGATCTGATTTGACCATTGGTTGGTGATAATTTGTTGTTATGTCTCTGTCCTGATTTTTCATTCAAACCGGTCTGCCGTCTTAGCCTCCCTTTCGTTTCCAAATTTTTGCGAAGGTAAGCGATAAGAAGCAAGAAAGGAGACTGGCTCTCTGTAGCTCAAAGTCTCATTCCCTCGCAACCATCAGACAGACTATACTCATGAAACTTTAAGTCGCAGAGAACCAGTCCCCCATTCTTGTTTCTCATCTAAAGTATAACTAAATTTTCATCGTGTATCTTTCCTACACAGGTGTTTCCCTCTAATGCAAGTGCCGAACGGGTAAAGGAATACCAGGCTTCGGTGATGTTAGCTGTGATTAACGGGGTTCTTGACGGTAACCTTCTCCAGATCAGATCTTCTAAAAACAACTCTCTTTCGAAATTCGCATCAAACATCAACTGTTTTGCTTCGAGACTCGTCGACAAATTATGGATCGGTAAGTGACGTATACTATGAGGGGTTGAAAGTATGGAAACGGTGGGCTTTGATTTTACGACAACAAAAACGCAAAACGAGGCTGTGCAATGTGTGAGAAATATTTTCGCGCGAAAAAATAAACGCTGACGTGACTAAAACAAGAAAAATTAAACAAACGTGCTTTTCCTAAAGATTATTCAACCTCGTTTATAATGTAACAATGAATATGTAATATGTTCCCTGGAAATCTGTTTGCCAGTCTCATATAGCCTCATTTGCATGATTGGCCTATTTCACTTTGCTTTTCATGCTCATGATGGTTAGGCCTACATATCCTTCTAGTTTACACATTTATCGAACGATTGATATAGATTGATAAAATGCATAATTGTACTGCAAACAGTGATGAGAAAAACAACAATAATAATGATGATCATCTTCTGCAGGAATTTTCAGCAAAGACTATGAAGCTCTGTTTGGATTTCTACTCAAACTCATCGAGAAGTATGAAGGTAAGGCTTTCTTGTTAGAAAGAACTAGATGCAGCTTTCATTCCTAATTGTGGTTCTTGTTTCCAGCAGGGTACAATAGTAAACGCTGAATATAGCAGCTTAAGCTCCTAGTATACTCATTTCACCTATTTGCGTTAAAGATATCTTATATTCAAAAGTAACTACCCTCTAGGTAGGTAGATAGGTAGTTAAGGCTTCCTTATTTAAAATCAAATGCAGTATCCATTACTAATTGTGTTATCGTTTTATCCAGCAGGGAACGATAACAAACACTACAACACTACATATATTAGCTTCAGCTTCCTAGTATACTCATTTCTCTTATTTACGACAAAGCAATCTTCTTTTTAAAAGTTACTGCCCACTAGAACTAGATAGTTTTTCAATTTTGAGTTCGGCGTATGATGACTTAGAATCAAATCAATCTAGAATCTATGTTCCAAAGTAACTCTAACCTTGACTAACGCTCGCCTTAAAACATATATTAAGCCCCCTTTTTTGAGCCTCCCTCTTCAAACAAGAAAGACTTCAGATTAAAATGGAATGAGTTAGGGGTAGCATAATGGATTTATTCCATTATAATATTCTGAATTTCTAACTTTACATACTTGAGAATGAAAGTTTTTCTCCAAACACTGTTTAAAAAGCACCTCTCTAATAAGCCTTCCTTTTAAATCTAAAAAGTTATAACCTCCGGGGGCTTTATAAAGTGTTTACGGTAGGGTACGGTAAGTGGAGTACGAATGAATACAATATGACCAAGAACCAGATCAAATAAATCAGCTTTCTTTTAAACATAATTCAAGGCAATTGATAAACACATAATACATAAACAGCAAGCCTCTAAGTTCAGATTATTTCTCCAAATATAGTAACTGTCATTTTCAGTTGTTATGTTTCAAATCAAACATCTCGCATCAAAATTCTTCAGAGAAGCTTTCTCTCTCGGCCTTTTCGTTTTCCTTCACAATCACACATCTTTTTCTTCACAAGAAAACCCGATTTCGTCATATTTTTCAGCTTTTTCTTCATTGTCTGAAATTAGGGCCTCTTTAGAAATCATACTGTCGTATTTCCTAGCGAAGTGGCGAGTTTCCAATGTAAAATAACCTTTTAGCTTTCTTAACTGTTTCTTCTTTGGCCTACCGTAGTTTCAAGGTCCTAATCTTTCTTATAAAAGCATGCATTAAGTCTTCAGCTATTCCTTCATAGTATGCTGTAAAGTTTTCTTAGAAAATCAATCCCCTGACTCTTCAGCTCTTTTCTTATGGCTTGACTTTGACATCTCTTATAAAAGCATGCCTTTAACGAGGGTCAAGACGGGGGGTTTCTAGCACTGATATGATCAAAAATCCCAATCCCAATGAGGGAAATAGTGAAATTCCTAATATTGACGTGTTTAACGATCCCAATCCCAATTTACTTTTTAATTTCCAAATATCAGACCCAAGAACTGAAATCCCATTTTCCCATTTGATAAATGTTTTTTTTATAAATTGGTAAATGTTTAATAAAAAAGCAAATCCCAGTTCCACATTTACCCGTCCCTGACCCTCATTAACATAATTTCGAGTCTTTATTCTCACGTGCATGTCACGTGCTATCAGCTATTCTTTCTTAGCTTGGTGTCAAGGTTTCCTAGAAAATCAATCCCTCAGGCTGTACAGCTCTTTTTAAAATGCCTGATTTTAACCTCTCTTAGAAAAATATGCCTTGAACGTAGTTTCAAGGCCCTAATGTCTCTTTGAAAAGCACGGCCATAACTTTTGGGTAATTTGAAAGTCCTAATATCTCTAAGAAAGCATGCTAGTAGTTTCAAGGCCCTATCCTCTTTTTGAAAAGCACGCTCTCTACTTCTGCGTGGCCCTAACTTCTCTTAGAAAGCATGCTATTAGCCTCAGCGTATTTTCAAGGCCCTCGCTTCTCTTAGAAAAGCATACTATCAACTTCTGAATAGTCTCAATGCCCTAATATCTCGATGAGAATCATGCTATTTACACTTTTGCATAGTTCCAAGATCCTAGCCTCTCTTTGAGAAGCAGGCCACCGCCTTTTTGACCTCCTTCTTCATTGCCCTTCTGGTATCCCTCATACCCATTCCATAGATAACAGGCTCGATGAATGCGTTGAATTGCGTCATGAAGAAACACACGAGTCGAGCTGTCGAGGTTTGGTACGGATCTTCGAAGCCAGTGATGATGATGTAGGCCGCTAACGGGCACATGCATACCACGTACAGCCAGATAACTGCAGAGGCCACGAAGCTTATTCTCAATTGGACTCGCTGCAGATCACGTGCCTCGGCCTGGCAGCCGAATAACGCGGTTAGTTTGGCTTTCGTTGTTTGGCGAGATAGATCGTACAGGCGAATCTGCACGTATGATATCACGGCGGAGCAGCCTATCACGGCAAACGTGTACAGGACGTCAAACGTTTTTGTTAGTGGCACGACTACCGATGTAAGGTTTGGCACGTACAACTTCCAATCGGCAAGTGCGCATATTACACCAAACACCCAGATAGTTATTAACGCTCTGTTGACGCGTTTCTCCGATAATATCGTGCGTATCTGCAGGCAGTGGAAACACGATACGTAACGCTCGATCGCCAATGCTATCATACTCCCGCTGTTGATGATGACTGTGACAACAAGGAGGGCTTCTGTTGCTTTCCGCATGAACTGGCAAGACAACATGTCTGTTGTCAGCTCTAATAGAATGCCCAACGCCTGGAAAAAGGCAACGGACATGATCTGCACAAAATCTGATATGGTTAGACTGAGCAAGATTTTGTGGCGGGGGATTTTGTGACGTAGTTTTTGAAACAGGACCTTGGATAGGAGGATGTTGTTAGGTAAGGTCAGCAATGCTAAGACGGCAGCATACTCCGTTGGGATTTGTCGTACGCAGTTGATAACGACCGCAGCAGCAGGTGCAGTAGCTGCGATGAGTATAGAGGGTAGAGTCTTGTTCGAATGCATTCTTCTTGTAAATCGTTTATGTCTGTTTTCTGTCTTTGTCTCTTCTTTAGCGTTTCTTCTTGCTAGATCAACAGGAGGAATCTCCTTGGTGTCCGATTTTCCTTCTGACAAATTGTCTAAAATGCAGAAATAATTGCCTTCGCACGTTCAATTCTTTTTCTGTGCTTTGAATTTGAACTTTATCGAGGCTAAGTAAGTAATTAAGTAAGCAAGTAATTAAGTAAGTAAGTAATTAAGTAAGCAAGTTAGAAAGTAAGAAAGTGTATTTTTGCTGCAATAAAGACGGAAATAGAAAATGATTTACAAGCGAATAAAAGCAGTTGTAATGACTTATATCGTAAATAGAAACTTTGCTACTTCTGAAAACCCTTATGATAAGGTGATAAAGAACCATGGAACCATGGTAATTGATAATTGGTAGGCAAGTACGGTTAATATTCGTAAAATACTGGCTATGCGCAAGGTATAAAGCTCCTATTAAATAGCAAGACAAGAAGACCTATCGAATCAGTCCAACCTTGGCTCTTTCTATCGTTTTGACCACAACTTGTCGTTGTCGTTTTTCTCTTACCTGGAATTACAGAGAGCTAGACCATTCTCTTCTCGTTTTTTATGTTATAATTGAGTGAATGACAGTTATGTTTAACGAGCTAGCAAACGAAAGGCAAAAAGAGGCCTTATACCTAGACGGGACAGGGTAGTATGCACTTCTTTGCTGCATATAGTAGCAGATGAGGTCTTAATGAGTTGACTGGGTTTATGTTCAATTCGCTAGCTTACGAAAAGTCACAAGTGGCCTTTATTCCAAGGTGGGGCGCGGTAACATGCACTATAACAACGTTATATTAGTAAGTAAGGTTCTAGTATGTTGACTGCCCCCATTTATGCAATAGAAACTAGTATTAAGAAATTACTGCCTACTAAACTACCCCAAATTCAAGCCTCACGGTGGTCTCGAACCCATACCTTCCGGAAGCTTTAGCCTCTAAGTAGCAGGTTTTATACATTAAGTTTGTCTTCAACCCACTACCCTTTGAAGACGGATTGAGTAATTTTACCATACAAGGGCACATCCCATCATCCCATGAATACGACTATCGAAGTACCCCATCCCCTTTCGAAGAACCCACTTCCTCTTCGAGTACTTATAGACAATTTAAGACAAAAATTTGTTTAGAAATAGCAAAATGAATCAATGTAGATAGAAATGTTTACCTGTATACGAAAATGTCTTTAGAATTCTTCTTTGAGCTTTCAATCGCACTTGACTGTTTTATGACTGAGTTATTCCGGCAACCGTGAAGCTTGGAAAAGCAGGCGCACTATTCAAAAGATTTGAAGTTGATGTTAGTTGATTTGTTTTCCCCTTATATATCTACAATGCCAGACCATCTGCCCAGCGCGTTGCGATCTTATCACTCGATTACCGTGTTATGTTATATCACTGCTATGACATCATCAGTTTGCGAGTATTGTTGTTATGTCATATGTTATGTAAGATGAATCGGAAAATATTGGGCACGATTGGGGCAGAGTGCTGTTGCAGTCTCTTCTAGTTCTTTTAAAAAATTCGTTTCTGGGAATCTCCAAATTAAAATGTCTTACATAATAAAAGAAGATGGAGTTATCTACACTTATTTACCTTATAAGAAACTTATCAGAAGATATTCTCAGGTGACCAAACATTTAAGAACCTCCCGTACCAATTTTCTAAAAAAAACTCCAGTACCTATTTCCCAAGAACATTCTATATTGCTTTTTTGAAAAGTCTTTGATCGGTGCGAAACTTCGAGATAGCGAGGAAAATCGATAAATATAAGGAAATTTAGGAATCATTGTATTGGCAGTTTTCATTTACAATTTTCGGTATCATTTCAGAAATATTGCTATCTTCATCGGATGTAAAATCTCTTTGGTTGACTGAATTTAGGGTTGCCGATAGAAAAAGGGGTCTATTCTCCACCCAGAGAAACCCTTAAGATGATAAAGGAAGCATTTCTCATCTCCTGCAGGCCTCTTAAAGCCCTGGGTTTCCTAGTAACCACCCTTGCTACCCGCTTTCGATGCTGTTGTCTAATGGTATGTCATGTCCTTCTATGGTCTGTGTGCGGCAAACCGTTTGTCAATCGCCTGGTTGCTATTTCGAACATTCGCTATCTGTGTGTGTGTGTGTGTGTAATTTTATTTCAATTCAATAATTTACAGTGGCTAACAATAAATACATTTCAAATATATACAAAGTCAACTAATCCAAATCGAAATTACAAAAACAAAAGCAGTAAGCAAAATAAATATTTTCTATGTCTATGTACATAGCTAATTTGGTAGTCATTTGCAGGCACTGAATTTGCAATTGGGACCATTCCATTGTTTTATCGAAGCCATTTAAAAATTTTCGACTGACTTTATTTCGTCTGGTAAGCTGTTCCAAATCTGTGGCGTAATAGACATCAGGCTATTGTAACCAAATGTAGTTTGGTTTGGCCTTACGTGGGCTATCGTTTTGTATACCTTTAATACCTTTTTCTATTCCCCTGGCCTGCGCTAAAAAGGTTGACGAGTTGGTTATATTTTGGTTTTTGAAGAATGAATAAAGTATAATAGATTAAAGTAAAAGCGTCGATATGCACTACTTTTATTTCATTTTGTAATGGGTTAACTTATTGATCAAGGGTCGCAAAAAATTAAAGATGCGATAAATGCTCTATTGATTAGATCTCCCTCTATTTCAACCCCCATTTCTAATAGGCCCCCATTTTCAAGTAGAATTATCCCTTCTATAGATATATCTCCCTTCATACCTGAGGCTGTACCCAAATGAAATAAGCAACTAAGCAGTTAAGCACCTATTCATAAAAGTAATAAACCTCTCGGTGGCCCACATTGCATTGTTAGAAGCAAGGATTGAAATAATTACGAAGTGATGTATGTTCTATTTTCGTTTGTGCGTGTACATGGTTCATTAATGCAACTGAAAACTGGAGGCCATGATTATAGACATATTGCATTGAGGCCCTGTGGCCTAGACCTGCCATCTTTCACTATTCAATTCAATCAAACATTGGTAAGATGAACGTATATCACAATATCGCAGCTACGAACCCATGGCTCTTGGAAGCCTATGTTTACTTTTCAATTTCTATGCAACTCTTAAGCAATATAAGCCTTGAGTTACGTCGAACGGTGGTGTATCATAGTGGCTAAGGCGTTGGATTTCTAATCCTCAAAGGGCAACCTTTGTGGGTTCAAATCCACGAACGGTTAGAATCATGAACTACAAGCCATCAGCCAACTCAGCTGTCCATTCTTCCGAGGTCGGTAAATGAGTGAAGTTCAATAAAAAGAGTTGACTGCGTGTGGTACTTTTAGAATATATAAACAAAACGATAAAATTAAACAGTTTAGTACTGAAAAGATAAAGATACATTTATCGCTCGGTAAATTAGTAGTATTAGGAGTCCCCAGGATATTCGTTCTAGAAAATCAATTCTGGGGGCACAAGCTGCAGGTCGACACTCCGAACCTGCGTTAACAAATAAATTTGCTTGCTTGCTTGCTACACCGGATTGCTATCGGAGTGGAGTGACTTTCATATCGGATAGGTGTTTAAGGAACATTACTCCGCATCATTCCGATACACAACGCTACGATTAGCTTAGTGAGAATCCCTTCACACTGGAAGTGGTACGAAAACCACTCCTGAGTTACTCCGTAGCGGAGCGTTGTGGTGTAATCGCATTAATCCAATACATAACTGACTCCGCAGTCACCCGTTGTCACTTAATCACATGAATCCGATCCACTTTGTTACAAACCCCTGTCAGAAATACGGAGGAATATCGCACAGGAGCAGGTGGGTCGTCACAGTGTTCCGCACTTTTGAGTTTCCCTCCAGAGTGACAATCACTCTCCTACCACTTCGCTACAATAAAAATCCGGTTTAGTGCAACCCCAGCGTAAGTGCTGCACTGGAAGGAACTGTTTATTTATTGAAGAAGTCTATTTGACTTTCATAAAGCTAACTGTAAAATAAGGAGTCCCTCCTAGGGGTATAGGAAGCATGGGAGATTGCTCAAATTATCTTTAGGGAGACGGGTAGAATCCCAAATTATTTTCAAGGAACTAAGAGCCTAGCCTTACATTTAGGAGAATAGGAAAATCCCTCTTATAATTCATTGGTTTCTGTTACTTTGTTGCCACTGATTTGCCGGCAAAATAAGTCAGTTCGAGTCAACCCGGGACGCTTTTTCGCCTAGCGTATCAACAAATGAATAAACTTATCTTCATCGCCAATAAGAAGTACTTATCAAGTAGCTGGAGTTTTAGACCCCGTTTACAATAGAACTGATCCAAATGGGTACGGATCCAATTTGGATCCGTGCCCTTGTTTGCTAGCGTTTACACTGGAACGGATCCACAGCTAGGTCCAGCCCCGTTTTCAGCACTTTGACCCGAATCTAATTACGAAACAAAGCAAAATTTGCCTCGCTTTCGATCCATACCCATTTGGGAACGGCCTTCACACTAGACCTAAACGAGCCTGGATCCAAATGAGTACACCTTGGAAAGCGATCCCAAATGGGTTATGATCCTCAGGTCTAGTGCAAACGGGCTGTGCTAGTTTGGGTAAGGATCCATTTGGATCCGTGCTAGTGTAAACGGAGTCTTAGAGAGCAATATATTTTGGGGGATCTCAGGAATATGGATGCAAAACATTTTGGGGAACATTTGCATTTATCCATTGGGATAAAGATGGAAATACAAGAATAAATAGGAATGAAGTCAGGGCATTTTATAACATACAAAGTAGTGGGGCGATTCCCCCTTAGTTTCTCCGATTGCTTCACCAGTGGAACACCTTTGCCCCACCACTTTGGTCCCCTTACCATTTAGTGAAATTTGATTTTTTTCTTACTTTGTGTTCTTGTGGATAAAATATTGCTAATTTGATTTCAAACCGTCAGCGGACATCAGTTTAGTGTGTAAGATTTTAGGAAATATAAAAAAGTTTAGAAAGCAAATATTGAAAATTAGAAAATAGTATGCATTCTTTTTGCTCTTTTTCTTATGGTAGACTAGAGAGAGGGCTATTGGCATACTTTTGATACGTATATAAAAACCCTTTTTCAAAGTACCCCCATCAGTAACAAATACTTAAAAATTCACTGTATCAAGGGAGCTTGTATTCAATATAGCTAGAAAAATAAGAAGGATAGTGAAGCGAAAAAATAGATTACTTAAGCTTTTTGTCTGACACTCAAAAAAGTAATCTCGCTTCACTATGCTTACGATTTTTTCTGTCTATATTGAAGTTTTGTACCGATCAATGACGGAGCATGTATCCCCAATGTTGAGGGTCTAAGGAAATATTTTTACGTAACTAAATCTTGAATTTTTCCTCGTTCAACTACAAGACTAATGTTGCATCATAAACATAACTGAATTTTATCAAGTGGCTGAGAAAAGATTTTCATTTAGATAACATTGCATAACGTCCACAGACCTTCTCTCAACAGTGGCATAACTGGAAAATATTATTACAATCCCAGAGATAAAGCTCGCACAGGTTAGGTCACTTAGGCAAAGTTTTGGCGCGAAAATATGGATTGCGTAGGACATAATAGCGAAAGTAATTTAGTGAAAAACTACTATTGTCGTGATGATTGGTAAATGTTGAAATAGAGAGTGAGAGTTTTAGGAGGGCATCAATAGATGCATCCCAATTTATTTCTTTTTACGTTATTTCATTCAAGTTCGTTTGATTTATTTCAATTATTCGTTGAATCTTATTAAGAAACAAACAAACAAAATTTGAAGTAAAATCTTTAATTACGAAGCTTTTTGTAAATGTTTACACCTGAGGATGTTCCTTCCTGAAGAATCTTTGTAATTAAACAGTTTACTTCAAATGCTATTAGTTTGTTTCTTAATGAAATTCAATGAATAAATTTGAATAAAACCAAACGAACTTGAATGAAGTGACGTAAAACGAAATGAATTTAAATGCATCTGTCCAAAACAGCTCCTCCGAAAACTCTTACCTACTATTTCCACATGTCAATTCTTTAGTTATAGCTACAAATTAAAACAAAATAAAAGGCTGAATGAGCTCGGGACACTCCGATGAGCTATCAAGCCAAAGTCGCGGCCAAAGTAGTGGATAGAGGGTCAGGATGGGACCAATGGGAACTGGGATTAGCCCATTTTAACTGGGAAAATGAGATTGGACTTCTTAGGACAGGGATTTGGGAACAAAAAAGTAAATTTTGGATTGGGATTGTTAAACACGTCAATATTGGGAATTTCTCTATTTTTCTCATTGCAACTTTTCATTATTTCAGTACTGAGAATTGGTGGGATGAGTAACCCCCTTCGAGAACCCTGGATACTTTGGCTTGCCTCCTACTGATTTGTACTAGAAATTATCGAAGGCTTGGGTTCTGATTTGCCACTCGTCGAACTAAAATCCAATAACGAGAGGCTTTCTAGTTGGCAGAAATGATCAAATTGAATTGAAATTTCTCTAGCTTAAAGGGACAGTGGCTGATTTAGACTACAGCTACTACATCTTGAGTCGTAGTCAGATTTTCAAGCCTAGTATTTTTTCGTTATTTCAATTTAGGCTCTGAAATAAATAGACCGATAATGAAGTTTCAGTTTCAGTTTCAGTTTCATTATAATTTAAAATTCCACACAATACAAATTTGAAAAAGTAAAATAAACTACATGCAATATGCAAATAAATACAAAAAAACAGAAAAGAAAATAATGTAAGATGTAATATTAATTATGTATGAAATTTCTTAGAGGAGGAACTCTCTAAGTAGATGAACTAACGAGAAGAGAGCCCCCCTATTAAGCCTAAGGTTGACGGTTATGGGATAAAATACATAATCATTAGTTCAGTCATGTTGAGAATAATGAAATCGGGTTGTTCTGAATTCATAGCATTGTCAGAAAGGGTGAAGGAATACAGGAGCACGATTACAAATTGTTGATCAGATGTGTTTTTAGTTTCGATTTAAACAATGCTTTGGATTTAGCAGTTCTAATATCATCAGGCAATTCATTCCAGAGTTTAGCACCAAGGTAACCTAGAGAATTCAAGCCATATCTAACAGTATTTTTTTGAGTTAGGTAGATATTGCCTCTGCTAGCTTGCCTAGTAGAATATTGATGAACATATAAACTCAAACAGAAGAGATTATGGAAGCAACTAGGAGACATTTTGTGAATCGATTCATAGACAAAAGTTAAAAGCTTCAAATGAAAGATATCGGAGAGTTTAAGAATCTTCAAATCTTTGAAAATGGGAGAAGAGTGTGAGTTATAAGGCTCAAAAGAGATGGCCCTGACAACTTTTTTTTGTAATTTAAAAATGGGATCAATATAAGTTGTACAAGTGCTTCCCCATACAGTAATTCCATATTGCAAAAACGATAAGAATAAAGCATTATATAAGCATATCAAAGTATCCAATGGCACAAAGCTTCTAATCTTAAAAAACATTCCACATTCCAAACATTCCACGATAATTCTGTCACTTGGAATTTTTCGAGCAGCAGTCAGAATTTTTCCTGGATCCGCCCCTGATGGATGCAGTGAATCACACTAGGAAATCTTTCTAGTATGGTGATGTGGTGAATTTTACTATTCCTATGCTGGAAACAAGACCCAACCTTAGTCAGCTTAGCACGCTGAACAGAAAATCAATCTTTCTATAACCGATTTAATCATTCCCTTCCGAATTCGCAATGATGTAGCATTCGATTTCAGAGATTTGGAAGACCCAAATGTTGAAATATGTCAGCTACACTGAATATTTAAAGAACTTAAATTCTGTGCAAAGCTTTCAGCAAACCCTTGAAAACATCAATAGATAGACGAATCCTTACAATTGCAGGCTCTGCTTAGACTCTGTGTCCTACTTTGGCTAATCACAACTGACGCATACCCAAATTGGGTTCTTCTATCTATTAAAATTACATTATTCCTTACATAATTCCTTATGTTATGTTGTAATTTTAACGATATTATTTTAATCTAATTCTAGATAGATGGTTCAAATTAGCTGATATATTAACTAACTTTAAAGAGAGTTATAAGAAATATATGGCAACTGCATGATTTTGATATTTCTGATTCTCTTTCGTAGATGCAGGTGTGAATGCCGACTTCTTGTACAGAACGATCAACCGTGCCATCCTTTACCATCTGTCAAGACCCCAAGTCAGGATTACAGGTGATTCTCTATTCTATGCCCTTTTTATTAATCGTATTAAAACTTGTATTATCAAATAATCTTACAATCATATATACAACAGTTGAAAGTTAGCAAAGGTTTAACGGTAGAATAATCATCCTGGTAAAATAATAGAAAAACAATCTTGATAAGATGGTAAAATTACCAGGTTTGTTATTTCACCGAAAAGCTTTCGCTAATTTTCTAACAGTTGTATTCATGATATCAAGATTTATTTTTATCAGCATTCTCCATTTTATTTCTCCAATATTTCGGATAATTCTTATTATCCCGGATGTGAATGTACAAAATTATATGTCCTCCTAGAGATTGTAGCAGACAATTAAAGATACCTTTTCCAGGGTAAAAACAAATTAAACTGTGATCTGCTTCTAACGACTAAGATCTCCAGTGAGATGCATTAGTGAATACCAAACTAATAATTTGATAAATGGAACCTTCGGTAATCAATTCATTAGTTAATACCCCTATAGCACTAACCAGGTGTTCACCAGAGTGAATTACGACCAATTGCTCTCTTTGCTGCAAAAACGAGTTGCGAGAACGTTTTTTTAGCCTGCAGAATACGCTAAGTACAGATATTGTGAGTAAATGTCTATTGACTTGAAGACTACAGCTATTTCGAGTGCAGAAATGCAGATGCTGTGCGAACTAACTTTGAACAATGTAGAAGCGTCGTTTTCCTACAACTCAATTCCTTGAATATCAACCTCAATTAATGATAATAGTAATCTACTCTAATGCCGAAGTTATATAAGCTATTGTCTATACATTAGGGATTACATGTTACAAATTTCAGATTGCAATTCAGATACAAAATTTTATGAGAGGGGAGGGGGGCTCTCTTTCGATTAGTTTATCTATTAGAGAGCTCTTCCTTAGACAAATGTATCTAAATACACTCTGTATTTTGTTGTTTTAGTATTTATTTTAGTTTTGTGATTTTAATGTATGTATTGAAATGTATTTAGGTATATTTGTTAATGAAAGCTGAATCTGACACTGGATCATTGTTATAATGACAATATTATTTAAAGGAAATTAATACAAATTTTGACCAGGGAATGGGGAGCAGAAATACATTGATGATGAATCTTTAATCCAGGCTATTTTTTCTGCAGATGAAACAAGTTTGCTGGAATTCCTGCATTTGCTGACGAGCAACTGCAAAATTGTCTTCTCGCCCAACAATCGGGACGATGACTTCATTTCCTGTCTGACTCACTGGCTGCTTGTCATTGGTCTAGGCAAGAACCAATCAGAAATCGAGACTGGTACACTGTCGTTGGAATCTGAAGAAAAGGAGGCCTTTGAAGGTGATCATTTTCTTTCCACTTGATGGGAAGTTTGTATTTCCAGTGACCTAAATATTTGGAAGACGGAAGGAAATTTGGCCTAGTCTTGGCTACCTCTGCAACGTTGCTTTCAAACTCTGTGGTTTTAGCGGAATTTTTAAATCATTGCATAACAAATAGAATATTTCCAGGAAACTCTATGTTTACACCACGGTTTTGTTATGTAAAGATAAAAGATATCACGGGAAAAAATGAAAAAATAAGGAGCATGCCAAAGTTACGTGAATTTACGGAGAGTAAAAGATTTTCCGCGAAAATTAGCGCGAAGTTGGTCATTTTTTTGCTAGAATTGCAAGAAAAGTTGGATGCAGCAACTCCGTAGCCATGTGCTATGATTGAGTGAATTCTCTTCTCTTTCATGATAGGGTCGTTATCTTTGTTATGTCTAACTAATTTTCCCATGGTTCCTCCAGCTCAGGGCTCCCGAGCAGTTTTCTATATCGTCCTAATACTTAGTTCATGAGAGTGTACATTCGCCATCGTTCTCCTAAATTCCAAATAAAACTTCCTTGCTTCTTACATCTTGTGTGGAACTTTAACATTTATATTCCTGATGTATGAATGAGTTATATTCTTCAAATGGTTTACGTATAAGGATTACCCTTACTCGCTTTTTAAAAATTCTTCTTCTTCTTTTTCTGCTTGTTGGATGATCAAAGAAAAATATTTGAAAAACATATTCTTGACGTTTTGATTGCCTTGCACCGTACTGGATTGATTTGAAACAAGTTTTTCTATTTCTTCTGAATTCCTTTATCGTTGCAAATTCTCTGCCAGATGTAACAAATTCCTAATAGAGATTTATAGCACATTTGGGTGTTCTAATTTCTTTCAACGACTGTTAATGACTGAAACTTGATAAAAAGATAATATTTCGATTGGGAACGTATGTGAACACAATTTTGTTGACATTAAGAGAGCCTATGAACTTTTATTCTATCGAACTGAGCTAATAGATCAATTGTTCATCCCCTGAATACACCAAATATCTTCCTAAATAACTCAGTGTTTCCCCGTGTAAGCAAGTTATCGTGTATTTTTCCGTCTAGATGCAGAAGAGACAGGGCCTCAAAACATGCATGGAGACGAGATTGGGTTCAGAAACCTGGTTTCTTCCGCTGCAGAACGTGTCTGGGATGTTTTCTATCAGTCGAAGAAAGAGGTAACTACGTTACTACCCAAGAGAGGGGTAATCAAGACATTTGTAGACGGGGACGTCAGTCCAAAAAGCTTACAGAGCCCTAAAAAATAAATTTCAGTAACCCAAAAATGTCATAAAAATTCTTTTAGTTTTGCTTCATTTTTCTGCAACCCAAAACAATCAGATGCTTTTCTATTCTTGCTGCCAAAAATATCATTTTGGCTTCCTAACATTTTGGACCCAAAAATATTTGCTTTGTGGAAGATTATTGACCCAAACATATCGGACTAACGTCCTCGTATATGTCTTGAGTGCCCCCCCTAGGGTCATGCCTTCATCCAGTCTGCTTGTATAGCAAAAATAGCTTGGAGAGCTTCAGTATTAGAGAAGAATACTATAATAAGAGGGAAAGTATGGCCACGAAATAGATGCAGTAAAAGCAAAATATTTTCATACCAGAAATCGATCTGTGTTGTTATTTTTTCATATAACTCTTTATTTTAATACTACACTTTGTCAAACATTAGATTTTCGACAATCTTTCTTTTTCATTTAGGCAGGCCATTTTGGTACCTTTGCAAAGAACAGCTTAGCTTTGAGGTTGAGAATCTTATGTCATAATTGCAATTTTTCTTTGAAATGGCAATGCCTCCACTTATATTACCCATATGGACAACTCACTATCAATTTTTCTATTACAATTGTTTTTTACAGGAAATAGCAAGTATTTTCAGGGTGCAATCCATGACCCCAAGTTTTACGTCCTACGAAGATTTGTAAGTAAACTTGTTTCCTTACACCTAGCAGCTTGCTTATGGGTAGATGTAACTGTACACCAACGAACTCGTTTCAAAAGTACACTGACTCTATAGTCTAATTTGTCTTCTTCTTTTCCGTCTGTCTTGTCTGTTTCTAAATGGATAAGGTGCAAAATCATACTGGATTAGGCTCCGGTTTACACTGAAACGTTTTCTTACCGGAATGAAATTAAAAAGGGTTTTCAAAATCGTATTTGTTTCATTCATGCACTGCTTTCGAAAGTACAGTGACTTGATTTTTGTCATCTTCTTCAAGTATACCGGTCCTAATAGGAAAGTAGTCGAGTTAGTACTGTAAACTTAACTTGACATTTTCAAAATCAAAGAAAATTATGTAGCCTTGATCCTAATCGTAAGGTGGTTGAGCTAGTACTGTAAACTTAAAAAGTTTTATTTTCATAATCATAGCAAATGATATCTCCAAAGTTGATACTTAGCGTTGAAATATTGTTCAGCTTTGTTTAGCTTTGAAATATTGTTACTCTCAATAGACTTTAAAATAGATATAAAATTATCTTCTGTGAACGTCTTCAGATTTGAATACTTTATAACGGTGAAAAGTTTCAAGACAAACTTTCTGCCATGCTTCATGAAATCGTGTCACAAATTTATTCAAATTTTAGACGAAACTTGCCATCTTGCACTAAAGCTCCTTAAAAAAATGAATGTTATGAAATAAAGAAAAGAAACAAGAATAGAGACTGGCTTTCTGTTATGTAAAGTTTCTATTATGTAATATAAACATTACCTCGAGTCGTTACCAGATTTCATGAATTTAGGCTAAAAGTGCAAACGAAAACATTTCTTGAATAACAACGAACACATTCTTGAATCAAAAGTCATTTGAATAATTCGTTCATTCTCTTTATAGGGCTGTTGGAAGTGGAAGATCGATGACGATCGATTTGTCTTCTGCAAAGTAAGCACCACCTCTGCTCTTGTTTCATACCAAAATTCTATTTCCCTTCATTTCAAGGTGACTGAAAAAAGGTATAGGTAAACTTTTAATACCATAGTCGTGTGTCTAGCCAGAAACTACTCAATCCTTTTAACATGATACCACGAGTCATCTTTAACATAGCAGAGTGCAGTCATACATGATGCTCATAACTACTGACCAGGTACCCATTTATCTTCCTGAGTGAAGAGAAGCACAATTATGTTCATATTTTACCCAAGGTCTTATCCTCATTTTTCAAGGCCTTGGTTTTGAACCTACTACCCTTCGGATTTGAGCCCAGCCCCTTACCACTACCTTTGGCTTTGTCATGTATCAATCTTACGTAGTACACCATAATACTGCAGAAGAAGTTATACGGTGGTGTAGTCTTCTACCTTTCGGTTGTGAGTACTACGCCTTAACACTGCCTTTGGCTGTGCCATGAATCAATCTAACGCAGTACACCATAATACTGCACAAGAAGTTATACGGTGGTGTAGTCGTCTACCTTTCGGTTGTGAGTACTACGCCTTACCACTACACTATTAAGGACCCCGATGATGATGAGAAGCTTACACTTTTTCTAGTTTTCTTACTTCTTTGCTTATCGTGAATGAATCTGGAGCAATACACCATAATATCGCACGAGAAGATTTACGGTGGTTAAACCTTCTACCTTTCGGTTGTGAGTCCAATGTCTTATGACTGCAATATTAAGAATTGTACAGCTGTTTGTAGAGCTTAATTTGAATTTATATACCTTCTTGATCAAGATAATTTTTATCATCTCTAAGCTTGAAGGTTTATATTAATTTGAGATACGTCATCATACATCTACGATGAAATTAATGCATTTCTCCAAAATCAACTTGAAAATATACGAATAATTTGCATCCGAAAAAATACCATCCGGAAAATTGGCAGATATTTCACTATTTAATCTCTACTTTACCCTGTTTCTGCTCTGGCCTGTCTGTATTTGTTACCTGTCTTTTGATAATTTTACAGAAAGCTATTTGGTGAGCAAGCCATGCGGACTTGGATTTTTGTCATCTCGGCAGAAGAAAAGAAGAAGAATGACGCGTGGACAACTCTTCCCCAGGTCTCTACGACTTGATTTTCATCTACTTCTGGATATTATAGTCTAACATTTTAGAGCCTGTTGAGAAGCCAAGAAGGGGTAAATTTGGACCTGGGATTTGCCTTTTACTTGTGCTATACTCTTTTTTCTTAATAAGAACCAGTAAAATCGATTTGAAGCTAGCTGTTCTTAAATATTTCTCTATTTTCAGCCTGAAATGTTCCTAAATTGTTGTTACTTTCATAATGCTATGGAAGCCTATGTTTGATATCAGTTGTGGTAATTGTTGCAAATTTTGACTTACTCGACCATCTGACATTATATGTGTGCTGTACATCTGCTTTTTTGTGATTATTTCTCAGTCTTAAGGTCATTTCTTAAAATTCCTGTATTGAGCAAAAAATGGTCAGTTTCGGCTTGTTCTTAGCTTGTTCTTAAGTTTTGGCTAAATTTGAGGCTCGTGTTCTTAAAAAATTGTTCTGTTAAAAAAAATTTTGTACTCAGATGGCTTACGTTCAGTGACTAACCGTTGTCTTTGTCACACACTCACAAAACAAATAACCTTTACATTTCCACTGTCGAAGAACGACTCACAAAGATACTGCAATGATTTCGATCGATAATAAAGCTATAAAGAAACAATCCAATCTTAAAGTCTTCATAAATCATGTCAACTATTTTGTGAATTGAATATTTCTATTCTTTTGAGGAAGCCCTACCCGTGCGATATTTACATGTTTTCTATCCAGTCTCTTCTCATTTCGTCTTCTTTTTCTAGGATTGCAACCATCGTTTCCCTTTTTCACACACTCACAAAACAAATAATATTTACATCTGTCACTGTCGAAAAACGACTTGCAAAGATATTGCAAAGATATTGCAATGATTTCAATCAATCTATTGTTAATCAATATCGAAACGATCCACAGTTTCAATTTTTTTTTATTTTAACTATTATGTGCATTGAATTAATGATTCTAGGGTGATTCCTAACAAATGTATTTATTTTCTTCCTTGCTATCACCAACAGTCAGTGTCAAGAAATCCTGTTGCGAGAATATCCATGAAATTCAAGAAGGAAAAGGAAGTTGATGACAAATCCAATGTCAAGGTGAAATAGCCTTTTGAAACATTTTGATTGTTGATGTCTGATAGTAAGATAAGCCAACTATCTTCATAATGGGGGTTGGTTTATGTGCAAAGTACAGAGGTTCCACTTGATAGCTAGATTTATCGAAGTAATGCATTGATAACTGATAGGTAGGCAAATGTGCTTACTAACTTCGTGAGGTATTGGTGTTTGTGCAAAGGACAAATGGATAACTAAATAGGTAGACTAATCGAAGCAGTGCATTGCTAGTTGATAGGCAAATACACTTACTATCATCGTAAGGTATTGGTTCATGCGCAATGCTCAAAGGGTCCACTAAATAGGTAGACTAATTGAAGCAGTGGATTTAGGGCAAATACGCTTACTATTTGCCTGTCTTGTAATTTTCTTCGACTTTTTCGTTCTAAAATTTATTCAGTAGCCTAACTTCCCAAATATTCAGCCATCAATCATATCTTTTATTTTTAGGAATCGCTTGCATGGAACTTCCGGCACCTGTCAATCATCAAGGCCTTGACTAATTATTATTACCAGCGATACAAACAGGTTGGTGCTCTTCTAAATGGTTAACTTGTGCGACTCCTCGTACGTAACTGCAGTTATTTTTGACACACAGAGGGATCAATAATTCGGCATAAAATTTTTATTTTTCTGAATTGAAATTCAAGCAAAACTAAGCTTTAAGCTACTCCACCAGACAACTCAAACTCTAAATTACAAATTGCAACCAAAACTTAGGCCCTAATTGATCATTTTGCACGAGCTTACTGCCTCGCTATCAAAACTCTAAAATGAGGTTATTGTCCAGTCTCTTACAATGGGAGAATGAATTGTTGCGCATTTTGATTTTAAGCATAGTTGATAGTTGATAGTTGATAGGCACATACACTTACTATCTTCGCAAGGTATGGGTTTATGTGCTAAGCACAAAGGACCCACTGAATAGGTAAACTAATCGAGAAGTGCGATCCTGGTCCTTCCTCTCGATGTGACCACACCTCGTGATTCCTTTTGCCTTTTTGCCTAGAAATACAGAGAGCTGGCTAATTCTCTCCTCACACTTTGTGACAGGTCTGAAGGTGGTTTCGAACCCGGGACCCTTTAAAATATGGTCAAGTGATCTAACCACTCGGCAATCCCAGCATAAAACCTGAACAGAATAATAATGACGCTAGACTACATCAATGTAGGTCAATACAGATGAAAAGTGCAGTCGTTAACCTTAGTAGTTATGCGTGCCATAGGGGCTATGTATAGGATATATATATATTCCTATTATAAAGTGTTTTTCGATTTTCAGAAAATGTTGCTCAATAAATGATAGTAGAGCGTGAATATACTAATTGGCAGAAAAGAAACAAGAGACCACATATTCATCTCGACAAGCATGCTTGGTACGAAGCAGGCTTGTCGAGATGGACTTGTAGTTTCCTGTTTCTTTTCTGCCAAATAGTATATTCATATTATAGCCATAAGATTTGCCATTTTGGATGGTCGTTTTTTCGGACAGAAGTAAACTGTCTTAAATTTCCCTTTAATGTGTTTCAGGAGATGCTTATCAACGGGCAGGCTGCCGAGAAAAACTGGTTTTCCATGGAGAAGGAACTGCTGCGAGAGCGAGGGATCTGGGGACCAGAGAGATCAAACCCGCTGGATAAATGGCAGCTAGAGATGACTGAAGGTATGTCCACTTAATCGAATTAATCAATGAGAATGAAAAACTACTTCGATTGAATTTCAAAATCCTGCTTCTTCTCAAATGTTTAAATTCCAAAAGCTAGACTAATCAGAGCCTGGTCCTTACTCTCGATTCATGATTTCTACATACCATTGTTTACGTTATAAAACTCTTTACTTTATGCAGTTCTGTTATGCACCTCTAAGGGGACGATTATGAAAATAAGGTCATCTCGACCTTTCTAATCCTATTCCTACCAACTTAGATAGGGGGGTAAATGAAATTTAATCCATTCAACTTATAGTTTTAGCATATATTTCTTTAGGTTTTGCTAGCTCTTCAAAATTTTGTTAAATGTATGGTATTTGGTAAACCGTATATGGTATGGTATTAGGTTTATCATTTAGTTTTGTAGTAATATAGTAATATTCTCAATTAATTTCATTTTAGGCCCAGGCAGAATGCGGAAACTGTTATGCAAGAACGAGCAATTCTACACGTGCTATCCTTATAGGGGCACCTCGGAGAAAGAAGCAGTAAGTTTCATCATTACTTTGGGGGGGGATACCATTCAGTACTGTGGGGGATGCTCAGTAGTATGGGAGGATACCATCAGTACTGTAGAGGGATACCATTCAGTGCTGTAGGGGGTATTCAATACTTTCGGGGGATACTGTCATTACTAAGGAAGGATACCATTCAGTTCTGTAGAAGGAGACCATCACTAGTACTGTGGAGGTGTACCATGAATACTGCGGGGGATGCCAGCAGTAATTTGGAAGGATATTTAGTACTGTGGAGGGAAGCTACAAGCACTGTACGCCCATAGTACTGATGATATCCCTCAACATAGCTAATGGACATCCTCTACAGCACGGATTACCCTCCACAGTACTGCAGAGACTTTACATGGGGTGTTTTTAGCAAGCCGTTTAGTTTTTGCTAATTATTTAAACTATTAAATGCACCTGCAGCCCCATCTTTCAATTGGCCTTTTCTTTCTTCTGCTGGAATAACTTGGTTTATGTTGAGACTCCTTTTTTCATCAGCTATTCTTTACAGATTGGTAAAAACCGAACGCCGTATAGCTTCGACAGTGAGCTGCTGTACGAGATTTGCCAGAAGTATGTAGCTGAGGAGGAGGACATGCCTCGCTCCAGAGGTTTGTATCTCAATTCCACAATCTCCATAAATCATAACACAGAAATTATAGAGCTGTTGGTATCTTAGAGCCTTTAGTTTGTCTTTTTACACATGGAATATACTTTTTTCTTGTCAATGCTACCATCTTCAATTAATGCAAAGTCGCGCCCGGGCTTGGCTATCCCATTTTCAGTAGAAATGACAGAAATTACAAGAGAAATTTCAAAAGAAAATTTCTGTCATTTCTACTGAATTCTTCCAAGTTTGGAAATACTATCCCAGACTACTTTGCGAATTCTAAGAAAACGCAATGGGATATCCAGGTGGTATAATTACAACAATTCAAAATGACATCATTAACAGGAAACATTTGAAATGTTATTGAAAGGGGGGTGGGAAAAATTACGGGCTATTCATCAGACTTTTTAAGCGAATTTTATTTTCTAGAAAGAACAGACTCGTTTGTTTGGAGCCCAAGCACGTGTACTATGGAGGGATTCGAAGGCGAATCTCTGAACGTTCAGGTTTGTCTCTTTCGAAATGAGTATTTTGTCTATTCGAGTATGTTGTTGTAAAAAATCTAAAATTTTGTCTGAACTGAAACTTAAGAGATTTTATCTTATCTTGCTTTTGATAAGCCGTCCAAAATCATAACGGTTGATAAAGATTAACTCGATTCAAGATTGAGGTATCCAGTTCCATTGTGCAAACATTAAACTCTAGTAACCATTTTGGTAGTTCAAGAACGCAGTAATATGAATGAATACAAGATGGCAGCAATATGAATGAATACACTAGACTATTGAAAGTACTGCACAGATCAACTCAAAATGGCGGCAAAATTGCTAAGCTGCGAGGGCTAGGCCTAAACTAAATTTACCATAACTTGTGTAAGATAGCTATAAACAAAAACATGATTTTGGTGGGAAAAATGACAGTATATTTCAAAACAATAAGCAATAATTAATTGAGAGAGAAATTATTTATGACTTAGGATTTGAGTGATAGTCAAAATAGAAGCAAGGACTTTTGAGGAAGGAGTTGTCATCTGAAATCAGTGCAAAAGTGTTTTAAAAAGTCATTAATCAGGCAAAGTGCTTTGTTACTTTGTTGTATGATTAAATCATGGCAGACTCTGCGAAAAAAAATCAAAGAGTCCCAATCATTAAAGGCCTTTAAAAGAAATATCAGATCCATCAGAAATATTAACTGCAGCTGTATATCATTTAAACATTACATTCCAAATATAGTCTTTATATAATTAGGTTTCTTTGTAATTAGATTTGAAACCTTTATTGTTGCCCTTAATTAGCTATTTTTGCCAACTTTGAATAAATCATTTATTATAGTATTATCATTATTTTGTTTAGGTGAACAACCAAACAATTGTTCAGCTGTTAGAAACTGGGGAAAAGGTAAGGCATTAAAAACAGTTATTCTGAAAGCAAATATTTTCAAAGGTTTTGCCTAGACTTGTTACATGAGCTGAGGTTTATCAGTATTGATGAATTTGCTGAACGCTCAAACTACAACTAATTGACGAACCGTTCAGAAAATGGTCTAGCTGTCTGACTGAACTCTCAACTAGTGAAGATCTTCATCAACCAATCAAATTGCTGTATTTCAAAATGCTGCTCTCTGATTGGAAAGACAAGTTTTAAACTTTTTTTTTCACGAGACCCAGCTTCAGCAGCCTAAATTAGGCTCTTGTCTCCTCCGCAGAAGTGATTATTTGGTCTCCGTGTAGCATAATAGGTTTTGCCCTTAAGGCATTACATCGCTACTCTTGTTTGGATTAACTTGTGAAATGATTATACGAGAAGTGTTTGGGATTTCTTCGCAGTCACCCTCCTTCTTCAGCTATGCACTTCTTTTTGTTGCTTGTAAATATAATCTATCATTCCATCGAATGATTTTCTATTACTCAAGGCTATAGTCTAAGGTTCAGTCACGACCAATTTTTGTAATTATGATTCGAAAATGTGCATTGTTAAACTAGAATTAAACTTGAAGAGAAGCAGGATTTGGAAAATCAATCGAGATAATTTGTGAGAATGAAAATGACCCGAGTAGGACTCCAACCCACGACCTCTAGCTTTGATCTCTAGAACGCTACCACTGCGCCACCGGGGCTACGAGAAACCCAGGCCATTTCATTCACACAAATTGTTGCACCACCACTCACCAAATGCAGAGACGAACCTATCCGGGCTCTTTCACACTACACTGGACCTGCCGAAGGGCGACGACTTTCTCACACCAGGGCGACGACTTTCTAGAGATCAAATCTAGAGGTCGTGGGTTCGAGTCCACAAATTATCTCGATTAAACTAGAATCTGTAAAGTGATGAATGTTCCGTCAAGAAAAACAAATAGAAACATAAAAACATAACACATAACAAATCAAGGCTCTATGAATTAATACTATTTTAGCTTCCCTTCCCTACCATCCCCTATGTTTAGGTAGTTTGAGTGTTGTGTACGGCATTCGGAAAGTGAATGCGTGGAGACGACAAATGAAAAAAGAACCGAAATTTGTTGAATCACGCAATATGAGAAAATATGATAAGACGCGGTTTCAGAATGTCGTAAATCAGATTGACTGGGACGCACTCTTAAGTCCATTCCTAGGAAATCCTGGTGGTATGGCATCCGCATTTCAGGAAGTATTCGACTCGATTCTCAGCTGCCACGCTCCTATACGGAAAAAGAAAGTGCGCAATGAATACGCCCCCTGGCTGACTTTTCACTTAAAAACCAGTTCAGTTCATTTAATTTTAAAATTCCACATCATACAACACAATACAAATTACAATAAAGAAAATAATTAAGTTAAATAATACAAAATACAAGTATATGATTAGAAAATTGATCAATTCTAACAGCTATTGTATGAAGGGGATTTCTTAAGGAGGAACTCTCTCAGTAGCTAAACTAATTGAGGAGAGAGCACCCCCTTTTGATAAGAACCTATTTCAGTTTATTGAGCATTAAATGGAAATTTTGAGGTTGAATTGTGCTGATCAGATTTTAGTTCACTTGGTAATTTGAAGAGAATAAGTGTGATTTTAGTTTGAAGCGAAAACTCATGCTTGTCGGGGATAGCTTAATCAAATGAGGAAAAAACCTTATGAAAGAAAAGGATAGGGTGAAACAGTTGGCTAAGGGGAAGCCTGAGATGTGGTCGACATACCGTAAATTACGCAACAGGGTAACAAAGGAGATTTGAAGTGCAATCCAATCCCTTTATCACGGATTAACAGAAAGAAACGAAAATGATCCGAAGAAAATGTAAAAGACGATAAATAGGGTACTTGATAAAAATACCAATTCGAGCTCTCCCTCAAGTCTAGAAATAGATGGAAAGCGCTTAACGACCGGGGTTGCTGTTCTGGAGGCATTTAATCACCATTTCACCTCTGTTGGACCAAAACTTGCCAAAGACATTGAGGCTCGACATGGTGACGACTGCCTACAGAATATCAATCACCGACTAAGCACTTTGGAGTTCAGAGCAGTGGACGAAAACTAAATTTTAAAATCGATTAGTCAGCTACAGAACGGTGAATCCTCTGGACCGGACAGGATCTCTGCGACAATTTTAAAGGACGCGAAGAACTTTATCGCTAAACCCTTAACTCTGATCTTCAATTAATCGATTACATGTGGCGGTGGCGTTTTCCCAAACATCTGGAAACTTGCAAGAGTGACCGCAATTTTCAAATCGGGCTCGAAAAACGATTTAAATAATCATAGACCAATTTCAGTTATTTTTGTCTTTTCCCAGATGTTAGAACGTTTTCACGATCAGCTGTTTGAATTTGTAGAAGAGAATAACATTATCACTGGAAATCAATCAGCTTTTCGTGAACTTTATTCCACTGTAACGTCCCTGATCTCTAGCACTGATTACTAGTATGATAATATTGACAACAACAAAATGAATCAGACAAAATTTCTAAATCTAAAAAAAGCATTCGATACTGTTGACCATGCTATCTTAGTGAAAAAGCTACAGCATATGGGATTAGAGGAACCACAGGGAATTGGTTTGAATCCTACCTAGAAAACAGAAAACAATTCTGTGCTCTCAATGGACAAAAATCTAAAATAAAAAATTTTCCCTGTGGCAAACCTCAAGGCTCATGCCTTGGCCCTCTCTTTTTCATCGTCTACTTAAATGACTTTGAAAAGTGTCTAAAATTCTCAAGGGCGAGTATCTACGCTGATGACCACATATCAATTATATCGAACGATCTAGAACGACTAGTAATCAATGCTCAACAAGAACTGCTGAACGTTTCTGAATGGATGTGACTTAACAAACTGAGTCCAAACCCACGTAAAACGGAGTTCATGATAATTGATCATCCTTATAGAACTAATTCAGTAGAGATTACGGATGCACTGTTATTGAATGACTCTGAAATTAAAAGTGTGGCAAAGTCCAAATCATTAGGGGTAATAATCGACCAAAACCTGAAATGAGATGAGCAGTTTAAAGCCGTCAAGACTAAAATCAGCTCAGGCCTCACTTCACTGAAGAAATTAAAAAGTATTCTGCCACAATCAAAACTGTGCTGCGTTTTTTATGCCATCATAGAGAGTCACCTTAGATATGCAAATGTTATTTGGGGAAGTCTATCAAATACAAACATTGAGACCCTCCAACGTTTGTATAATAGGGCACATTCAATTATAAAAAATGCCTAACTGAAGGATGACTGGTCTAGAAGCTGGTTAAGCATTGAAGACCTCATAAAGTATGATCGCTCTATAATGGCATTCAAAATCATAAGCAAACTAAGTCCCAAAAATCTTTGGGATAAGTTCAAACAAAGATCTACTATTTCAAACTTCCAAACGAGGAATAAAACAGATCTACAAATCCCAAAACTTAAGGTAGAGCAAGCAAAAAAGGTTCCACTACTCAACCTTGAAATCGTGGAACGGTATACCTGTCGACATACGAACAGCTGAGATACTTGGGCGTTTTAAGAAAAGACTAAAAACGCACCTGTGAAGCGAAAATCAAAATGAAACACGAACCCCTGGAAAAACAGTACCATCTTTGTTAGGCCTAATCATTTAATATTTACAAGAACTGTACAGTTAGCATAGCTTTCGGTTATACAACCTTCCTCAGTGTGGGCAAAATTTACAACAGCCGAGTACTTATACCCTAATTTCCAATTTACAAAATAAAAGGAATTATTAACATGATAAACTGATTACAAACCAACCCCACCCTACTTACAATTAAAATGTTGAAATGCATTAAAACCCCTATTCACATGTTACAAACCTAATCACCATAAAAATTGTATTTAAAAACTAAAAGCTCTAGACACCTAAAACCTAGAATGATACTGCAATACAAGAACGGGAATATTTCCTGGACAAAAAAACCTAGTTTCCAACAGGACGAAAGCTAAAAATAGCCTAATTATTTAATTTATACTTAACTGCATTCTAAATTCTGTTTTATATTAGATTAGATTTTACTGAAGGTTGGTTTTCGTGTTAAAATGATAATTCATGATATGATATGATGATATGATATGATAGGTATCACTCTGATTAATTTTTTTGAAACTTGTTGCCTAGTCTCCTTACTGCATGTGCATGAACTACCCTACTAGTGCAGCCTCTAACTTCGTCGTTCGTGCAATGTTGAATAATCCTCATTCTTATTGCCTGTATTACTGTATACCTGTACTGTCCTATTTTTAGATTTACTCCATGTATCGATGTGCGAGACTGCGAGGCCTAGACAGCTCCGAAGGATTATTTCTATTCGGCCGTGGACATTTCTACGTGATTGATGGCTTCACCTTGGTGTCAACAGAAGGAAATAAGGGAGTTGGTGGAGATATCAGTGACATTGCAAGCTTACCAGAGGGGTAAGGTTTTATTACACTTATAACATGGCTATGGCTAATGCTAGTTATGATAATGATAAGTTTATTCAAAGTTTGCTAGTTTGCTTTACAAAGCTGTAATTAAAATTAACGCTAATTAATGCCAACTATCTAAGTTAGTCCTCACATAGCTGAGGAGTTGGGCTCAAGTGTATTACCCCTTCATTTTGACTGCCTGAGAAAATCAACCATTGAACAAATTTCCCTACAACATAACACGTTGGGCTGGGCATGGGAATGCTGTTCAAATTAAGTATGTTTCGCTATGTTTCCGATTTTACTCGCCATCCTCAAGGTTCTGGACCGATCAAAGACTGTTATGCTCAAATTTAAAAACACGAACTACTTCAATAGCCTACCTAGGAGATAAACTGTAGCAGTTGCTACCCCCAAAAAGAAAACAATCTAGGAACTTGAATATCTTCAATAACGTATCAAGTACTGAAAAGGTGACGTATTCAACTGCAGACTCTGCGAGAATTATTATCCGCCATTTAACCTGTAGATATACATTGTATATAGTATTAATTTAGAATTGTGCTATGTAAAACAGTAGGCCTTAACAAGCCGTTAAATCTCTTCTTCCTCAGGACTCACGAGCCGTTGATTCCAGTTGCAAAGGGAAACTCTTCCATGGAACGATCGTAAGTCCTGTTCACATTTTCATCTCTGTTTCATCTGATTCTTCTGGAATTTTCAATTTCATGAACATTACGTTCAAAAACCAATCACTTTTCCTTGCTAACAACGTTTTTATTCAGTTAGGTTTCTGTTTCGTTAATCTTTCTGACGTATTACCATGTTGAGTGTCAGACGAAAAGCTTAAGTAATCTGTGTTCGTTTCATTATATTTCCGTTATTTCTGGCTATACTGAAGTTCTGTACCATCCAAAGACTGTTTTTATTTAACTTTAATTTCCAATTCTCTGTAATATCGTTACAGCATCAAAATTAAAATATTTCCTCATAAATTTTTTTCGTTCTTTCTTTCTTCATTAGCTCGTATGAGTCAAACGTAATTTTTTAAACTCATTTTCCTAGGTTTTCAAAGTGGTCATTTGAAGATATCAAAGAGGTTCATAAACGTCGTTATCTTCAACAGGTAAGTACACCCTTTTTATAAGAATAATTTTATAAGAACAAAAGCCTCCAATTTTGCCAAAATTCAAGAACAAGCTCATGCAGTACCGTAGAGGGTGTTCAGTACTATTGCTGAGATACCATCAGCACATTGGAGTAATACCACCCAGTATTGCAGAGGATAATCAGTACTGTGGGGGTACCATAAGTACTATGAAGAGATACCGTCAGTACTTCGAGGGATACCATCAGCATTGTGAGAGGATACCATTCCATTAGCATCATGGAGTATATGCAATACTGTTTAGGGAAACAACAATCACTTTGCGCATTATCAGTGCTTATGATCCCTTAGCAATAAAACATCCTCCACAGTACTGATGGTATCCCCCACATAGTGTAATTGTTTGACTTTTTGGTTGAGTTTGATATTTCATTGGAATCTCTTTTCTAGAATATTGCGATGGAGATATTTTCAAATGATGGAAACAACCACCTCCTGGTTTTCCCTAAGAAGAATACAAGGGACAAGGTTCACGCAAGGTGGGTCAAAGCCTTTTTAACTTGTTCCTATTGGGAGCCATGTCCATTACTCTATTTTACACATTTAAACCCTAAAATGAAGTACAAAACTTTTTGAACAAACTGAGATAAAAGCTAGCTTATTCAAGATAGGGGGTATACTAAACTTTTCACTCTGAAAAGGGGGCTTGTTCAAGAGGGTTTTTGATTGGAGTGGTTTAATTGAATTATTAATGTATTCATAATTGATTTCCTACCGTGTATCGTAACTTACATATTCTTTTTCAAACCATACATTGTAGGCCTAATTTTGCTAGTTGCTAAGCCAATGTGGTGATAGCGGGAAGGGCACATTTGGTTTCTCAATCACATACTTATAATCGATTTTTATTGTCATCAAGGCTGATGCGTGTTGCTCCAACTCTTTTGAGAACTGCAGAAGAATCAGTGGCTGGAATGAGAGCAGATGCTGACGTTGAATCTGGGTGAGTGTCTGTGTTTTCCTCTTATTTCAGTAACAAGTCCTCCCCGATTTGATTTAGTCATGGTATTTGAGATGCTGACAACTTGGGAAGGTCTTTACAGTACTGTAGAGGGATACCATCAGAGCTGTGGCGGGATACCATCAGTACTCTAGTAGGTGTTCATTACTGAGAGGGATACAAATAGTACTATTGAAAGATACCATAAATAATTTTTCTCCACTTTGATATCTCACGATGTCTTAGTTCATGATTTTATTTCTAGATATGGATTTTTCGGTGGCTTAGTTGGAGAGAAGCATGTGACACAAAGATGGGAGGTAAGATATGAATGGAAATATGCAACATCACACCTTAGCTTTTTTTTCATTCTCTCTCTAATGTATCTCTTTGCTGATTGTCGTCAAAGGAAAGGGGGTCTATTATAGGGTACCTTAATAATGCCAAACTGCCAAACATTCATACTTTTAACCGTCCATCACAACGCATTTCCTTTTCATTTTCATTCCTCATAAACGGCTTTCCGCTTATCAATTTTTAGAGTATCATCCATCGTTCCTTTTCCGAAATATGTATCCCGCATCCAAACTGTACCCCAGTCTGACAAACGGCAAAATTATAATACTCCAAGGAAAGGCTTTTAGTTTTATATTCATGAAATCATTATTAGTTTTCAAATAATGACAAACCATGTCTCGTAAAATGTGTTTTGTTGACTTTAAGAGTTCAACTTCCTATTCTTCTAGCGTGGAGAAATAAGCAACTTCCAATACCTGATGTATCTCAACACCCTGGCTGGTCGATCATACAATGACCTCATGCAGTATCCAATATTCCCTTGGATCATAGCTGATTACGACAGTGAGGTAAAGTCTCTCATTTTAATATTTTGTTTACTTACGGTACCTTTTTCTTAATTGGTAAATATGCTGAAATCTTAGCATTGGTATCGTATTTTTTCTACATATATCAAATGAAATAAGGTAATTAGATACGAACACGTTAACAAACCCACCTGCAATGGAAAAGACGCGCAGTCACAAAGTTCCCACTGCAGATGAGACACTATAAAGTTAAAGTCACAATTAACAAAAACAAAAATTGAACTAAATTGAAAACATTTTTCATACAACCCTATTATAAGATGTAGATATAGCTAGTTGTGGTCAGCTGCTAAGGAATCATTAGAAAGCTGCCTCTAACTATCTTAACCTTCCATGATGCCATTGTTATCTTATTTGATTCACCTTGGAATTCACAGATTATTAATTAACAATTGCAGGACGTTTTATTAAAAGGGTTTTTCATGTCTATATTTTTTCATTCTTGAAATATCTGGCTTGATGAGCTTTATATATTTTTGGAACTGGTAATAAATGATTAGCATTATAATTTCATACTTAGACTTTTTTTAAAAAAACGTTTTCCATAGTGATATTGTATAAAGGGAAGGGAAAGAATATTCTATTTTCCCTTTATTCTAAGCTCTTTTTTGAACTTTAGGAGCTTGACCTAACAAATGAGAAGACCTTCCGTAACTTATCGAAGCCAATGGGCGCCCAGACAGAACACAGACTGAAGCAATTTCAGGAGAGATTTCGCAATTGGGAAGATCCTTTGAGTCAGTATTACAATTCTATCTCTTTATAAATTTATAACCTGATCCTTGATTCATCATGATATCATATTGTCTGATCCTGATTGATCCTGATTCTGATTGATCCTGATTCTGATTGATCCTGATTCATCATACATGATATTCTCCCTCATCATTTTACAGTGCGGAATAATTTTGTTAGGGGACGTAAATAATTGAATGAACGCTCTTGCCCAAACCACCTCGAACGTTGTCTCCTTAACCAACCCTTCCATCAACTACTTTTTGTAATTACAAATTTATTCTTATTCATCAAATCAATACAATATTTTGCATAAGCCCTCGGAGATTGTGCATTGCTGTACACTGTATTTGTGTTCAAATATAGATAAAAAGAAATGCTTACAGTCACATGCGTGTTTTTAATGATATATCGAACGCGAAAACGCTTTGCTAACTACTGAAAATGTTTAGAACAAACATCACGTTGATAAAATTCTGTTACGTCTTTTTTTGCAGACAAAACTCCAGCGTACTACTATGGAACTCACTACTCGTCTGCCATGATTGTCGCCTCTTACTTGATCAGACTTGAGCCTTTCACAGAGCAATTCCTAAGACTGCAGGTCAGTGGTTTGTGTTTTCTTTATTCTTCCACAACTCAGGCATATCAGTTGTTGGTTGTTCTCAGAAAATCGAGCTTCTTCTTTTCCTGTTGCAGAATATACAAAACTTCTGCTTTGAGATACCTGGTTGGCATTGAGCAGTGCTACCCTGGAAATCAGAACACCAACTTCTTTATTCCAACTATTATAAACTTGAACTTCTCTTTCTTAGGGCGGTCACTTCGATTTGCCTGATCGGCTCTTTCACAGTATCAAGGAGGCGTGGTTTTCGGCATCCGAGCACACAATGGCTGACGTCAAAGAGCTTATTCCTGAGTTTTTCTATTTGCCTGAATTCTTGGAAAATCAGAACAAGTTTGATCTCGGTATGAGTTGATCTTTGTTTTTAATTTGATGTGTCAGCTGGCCTGTCTGTTACTATTATAGTATACTGTCCACTGTATACAAACAAATTATCAAAAATTGGGCCTGGCGCAACTGGTCCAATAAGTTCAGTTTTGGGTGGACAAAGTTTTGGGCCAAGTCACTCTTTTTTAGAAAAACAATATTGTTCCATTAGATATCTGATTTTTATCGCAAAATACGGTTTATTTTTACTTTCATTCTGTTCATAAAATGAACCAAATTATATCTGGATTTCAAATCTTTTCTGGGACACTGGTTTATTCCGAACTAAACCAACTGCGGATAGGTTGTGCCGAGCCTGAAAATGTACCAAGAGAAATTGATAAAATCAAAAAATATCAAGAGAAGGCATATACTATGGTGACAGGCAATTATTAGTTGACAGTAGGCCAGAGCCTTGAATAAACATTCCTTGATTGCGCAAGGTCATCAGTAATGATGCTTACATCTATTCCAAGGCTCCAAACAAAGTGGCGACTCTCTGGGAGATGTCATTTTACCAGCATGGGCAAAGGGAGATGCGAGAGAATTCATCAGAGTTCACAGAGAGGTAAGAAAATTCTTTGTATTTTCATGATAATTTTCCTCACTTTAGATCGTTCTAGTTGATAGTTGAAAATATACATAGAATTAGGTATGAGGACAGGTACTTTTTTATGCCAAAGCCTACAGTCCCCTAGTTGTGAAAACTGATTTCAAAACCAAGTAAACTTTTCTTTTAATAACCAAAAAAGGGGTTATCAGGAGCAGGATCTAAATTGAAATCTACTAAATGATAGAGTTAGGCATTTGAAATGATTCATGACCATAAATAGTCTGGGTTTGGCCAACTTACCAACTACTATTTTTGTCAATATGCTGGTTGAAAAATGAATTTATTGTTGAGCCGTTCTTGAATCACAAAGGAGTTAGTAAGTTGACAGGTCGGCAAAACTCAGGCCATTTTAAATTTGAATCAGGCCCTGTGCAAATGATTAGTGCGTCTTTAGATGGACCAAATTTTTGGCTAAGTCACTCTCCTTCCAAAAACAAGATTGCTCCATAAAAAGTTATATTTTTACGAAAAATTTTGGCTCTCTTTTAAGTAAAATTCTGTACTGAAAATGCACCAAATTGCATCTGAGAGAATCTAGATTTCAAATTTTTCCAGGTTTTGCCCCCAGACCTGCTGGTTTTTGTCGATCGGACCAACTATGGATAGCTTCCTTTGGGCTTATGAATAAATTTTTATCATGCACATTATCACTATCACCAAGGAATACCATTAATAAACAGGGTAGTCCTAATTACAATGCATTGGTAAATTCTAACACATTAATCAGCCAAGGTGGCAGTTATTAGGTGCCTGGAAGGAAGGAGCAGTTTGGATGAAAAAGTACCAATAAAATCTCTTTCAAATGAAAGTTTTGAAATCAAGTTTTGTATAAGTTTCCAGTAGTTATTTTGTACTTCATCCTTTCATAAAGAAACTAAAGAATGAATGATTCATAATTGCTAACCCAAGCTGTATCTGCAACCCAGGCGGGTAGAGAATCAGTTATATTTTGAAGCAGCTCCGTATTTGACGAGTCTCCATGTAAATACTGTGACGCTAGGGCCAGCTCTGCAAGGGGCTTGTCTCTGTTGTTGGCAGACACCTCAAAATCCAGATGAAACTTCCAAGAATCTTGCGAGTAGTACCCATGAGTGTAATAAACAAAATAACAATGATCTGTGGACTTGCCGTCATGTGATGGTTTGCTGATCGGGCTCTCGTCATGTAGTGACCATCTCACTAGGTCATGACCATTCTTGGTGGTGATGTACATCGTCATGTGATCTGGGCCTTTAATTTCTATGTGAACACGCTCCAAATTTTCCTGTAGAGATTCACGTTTTACTATCTGAAATTTGTGCTCATCTTTGAGCTGGGGGCCAGGAGCCTTGATATACCATGAATTACGCAGCAGGGCCCTAACAGGAAGGTAATGTGGATACCCGCAGTACACCCCATCACACTCGACTTTTTGCGCTTTCTTGATGTATTCGTTATCTTTGATGAGGGATATGCCTGTGAAATCATACGGCTTGATCCAAATTCCAGCATCTTGTTTGATTAACTCGTTATTTTGATCAAAGAATTTGCGTGATATGTGCTGCAGCTGGACTCTCTTGGGTGAAACTGGGTTCTCGCGTGAATATGGATGAATAATCCCGTTCATTGCAATCAAGAAAGATGCAGCCGATATGAAAGCAAATACCCTTACAAATACCCGGTTATTTTCTGTTATGTACACCAATGAAATGCTGTAGGAGCACAGGAACACAACAGCAGCTAAGGATAAAGCAGCAATTACAAAATCAGGAGGGACTTCAGATCCAATGCGGCCCATAATCGGCACAAAAATATCATATATAATGCATGCGTAGTATGTTGTTATTGGAACTGGAACTAATAAAGCTCCAAGGTGATGGAGTACATAATGTTGTAAGCTTGTATTTGGTTGTCTATATTCTTGAATGACGCAAAGAAATATGAAAGGGAAAATAAGCCATATGGCAACCAGATAAGTTGAGACAAATCCTTTGAAAACCAATATCAGTGTTGTCAGAGCAGTCACTAAAATGTTACTGTAAATCATGCTTCTTTCATAGTGATAAAGAGGGTCGTTGTTCCCAGCTATCATTTTCCTGCATATGTCATGAACACTGTATAGAACTGATATTGCTGTGGAGCCATATAGGCAAAGAGCAAACCATGGATGGCTATACCATGTCAAGCTTTTTTCTAATTTGGTCAGAAATGCAGCTTCGGATATCACAGCAAATAATGCAACAATAACAGCAAGAGCGGTTATTGCGAATGTTGTTAAGACTGTTTTTAAATCTGCTTTCAGGGTAGAACTATGTCCTTTTTGAAACAGCTTGTGGCTTATGAAAACAAATGCTGCCACGCTGAAAAAAATCTCAACTGCATTCCCAATTGATTTTGGATACAGCACCATGAAAAGGCCCCAAAAGTCAAAAAATATCAATGATCCATGCTGGAAGCTTTCCGGGTGTAAAAGATGGGGGGATTTTGAAAGGGCTTTTGTCAGTTCCAGCGTGTTTACCCCTGCTCTTTTGATGGAGCCATCTGGAATAGCTTCTTTGTTGTCATAGCGAGTATGATAGACGTAACCATTTGAGGCATACGCTAGATCAATGCCTGATAACTTGCCATAATCACGGAAAATTCTAAAATCTGTATCTGACGGGATTACTCCAGATTGGAATATTTCTTGCGCTAATGTCAATGCGAATGGGTACTTGACGGCAGAGGCATATGTATGAATCAACCAGGGATGACCAGGTCCTGTCTGGAACAGAATTTCCCTCCCTCCTGCCCCGGCTGCTTCCAAGTTGATAAAAGTGTTGATTTTGCTTGCAAGGGGGTGCTGTGTGATGAAACCGTGGCTGCCTTGCAATATCCCCTCTTCAGCCCCGTTGAAAAGAAATATCACACCATGTTTCAGCGAGCCTTTTTTCGACTTAGAGAGAGCTCGCAATATCTCCAGCATGATTGCGCAACTGACTGCATCATCACTTGCACCCGTGGTCTTAATTTCAGTATCAAAATGCGCATTTATCAAAATATTTCCCATGTCTGTTTCCCCTTTGGCCTTCAAATGCACAATAATATTTGATACATTTTGATATACATTTGCAAAGCTAGCAGCCAGAAATCGAAGTGCCATGCCCCCTGAAACATGTTGCAGTTCATAGGAAATTTCATAGTCGTCTGAGGCTGTTTCAATGATTTTCTGAACTTCGCTTGTTATAAAATCAACCGTTAGGACATCGTTTTCATAACTTCCCACCGACCGATATCCGATGTCTGTTATACCTTTCAAATAATACTTGGCCTTCTCTGTGTTGAACTCATAATCTTTTTCAACTTCTTGCTTATCTGGCAACTTTTCATGAGCTCTTTTTGCAAGTGCAAACACAGCCATTGTGAAGAGAAAAATTGAAAATAGGCCTAGGCATGATATTCCTTTCACTCTTCGTTCTTTAACCTTTTCTTGCGACTCTCTTCCCAGTGTAATGTCGATTTTTGAGACGGCTTCTCCTTTCCTGGCAAGATTACGTTGCCTAACGTCGGTATCCATGCTTTTTTATGCTTTTATCTGGAAAACACGAGTGCTTTGCCACCATACAAAGGCAAGGAAGTTTTCATCACGAGGTAGGCCTGTGGCTCCATCACGTGAAGTTTTGTTGTTGCGGTTGTTTTGGGGGAACGCCCTCAGAGAGGGAAAGACCGATTATGGCTACCCCTAAAACATTCCAAATCATTTCTTGGGTTGTTTTTTTTGAAAACTTTGGGAATACTAGCCTCCCCCCCTCCTCCCCCCATTCATACATTACCCCTGGTATAACAGGGGTGATGTGATCTGTCAGGTCATTTTCTCAGAACCCAAAATATGTGGACCTAATTTTTCAAATACCCAAATATGCTGACCAAATAAATATTTTGTCCTTTTTGAACGTCTGAGACCCCAAATATATTGCCGTCAAGTTTCATCACCTTATTTTTTTTTCAGTATTCCAACTTTCAGACCCAAACTTTGTATGTTGTTCTAAATTTCAGACTTCAAATTTGTATTCTGTCCCAAGTTTGAGACCCCAAATCTGTACATGATCAACCTCGTTATAAAATTCACTGAGTAACTCCTTAGGGGATTTCATCATCAATCACTAACTATAAACTCTGAAGTAAGTAGTAGAGAATATAAACCAGGTCCATGCATAGCAGATTCAAATATTCCTGCCATTTAGGGGCAGTATACTGTTAATTCCTGAGGTTGGCACTAAAGAGAAATAAAACATTGATTATTTGTTTGCATTCACCCAACCTTTGCACAAATCAAAAGATAATTACCCAAGCAGAACAAAACTCTGAAATGTCACCCAACCATAAGATATGTATCTATCATTTTTAGTAATTTGGGTACAATTTTAGTCAAATCATTTTATCATCCATATTTCTCAACCAAACCCTTCTAAGGAACAAAATATAAGTTTTTACCTAACCTTAAAAGAAACAATAAAATAGATTACCCAACAAATTTCTCTCCGATGCCAACCTGCAGTACTGATAATGAGTAGTCTCTTATATTTCGCTCGTTGTTCTTGCAACTTCTTGACCGCTCTCTCTGTATCTTGAGCCATACTCTACCATGAATAGTCCCTTATAAATACTGACTTACCTCTACAGGCATTAGAATCGGACTACGTGAGTGCCCATCTACACGAGTGGATCGACCTGATTTTCGGTTGGAAGCAGAAAGGCGATGCTGCAATCGAGGCTCACAACGTCTACTACCACATGTTTTACGAGGGAGCTGTTGACCTGAGCAAGATCAAAGACCCTTTGGAGAAGAAATCCACCATTGCTGTTATCAACAACTTCGGACAGATGCCGAAACAAGTGAGATTTCTTTCTTGATTAGCTTTTTAACCAGGGTCAGGAAGGGATAAATTGAGAACAGGGATTTGCCCCTTTATCAACTGGGAAAATGGGATTGGAAATCTTGGGACTGGGATTTTGAAATGAAAAAGTAAATCGGGATGTGGATTGTTAAACACGTCAATAATGGAAATTTCTCTATTTTCCTCATTAGAATTGGGATTTTGATCATTTCAGTGCTGGGAATCGGGATCAATACCCCCCCCCCCCCCCCTTAAGGACGATTTGGCCTTCTTCGGGACAATATCACATTTTAGTTCGCATTCATGTCTGATTTCATTGACGCACACAACTTCCAGTAAGTGGGCTGGTCGTGGGCGCTTCCCAAAAAACATCTTGAAAGACCTTGCCCCTTAGTCCCCTTTTAGCATAGTTTTTTAATGCATTTTCGCTCTCAAGTGTTTTCTTAGGCAGTTTTTGCTGACTATGTCTTCTGTTAGAAAAGCTGTATCTTTAAAGAAAAGTTTGATCACAAGGAGATAACGTTAAAGAGGGAGAACTTTGTGAATTATATTGTTTTAGATGTTTTATAAACAGCAAGCTTGGATAAGCAGATTTGGGAGTAAATCTGTCATATCTAATATCATATAAAGATTGTTATATGCGATTAAATAACTCTATCCCTGTACATTGTTATTTCATTATGCATCACTGTACAAAACCATTTTATTACTGCATCAATTGGTTATCCAAGCACACTTAAACTACTGATCTGTTTGTTTATCTTCAGCTCTTCAAGAAACCACATCCAAGTAAAAAGACGTTGAAAGTTCAAGACCTGACAACACAAACCGGATCACTGCCAACCCAACCAACGTCACTGACCAACAATCGTCTTTTCTTCAATAATCTGACGAGCCTCGTTCCCGCTGTTCAACCTGTCAAAGGTAAGAGAATGTTCGTTATTTGTGCTGTGGGTTTGCACCGAAAGAAATTCGATTTGGTTACATTAGGTTCCCGCATATAAGAAATCCTCATGTATAAGAAATCAGCCTGAAATTCTTTTCAAAAGGTTTCTTGTATAAGAAACAATTTCAGTTCTGAGATTGAAAAGTTTCTTATTTTCAGGTATGCAAAGTAATAATTTAACAGTATTCTACTTCTTAAGACTACCTATAGGTGCACTTTCATTACAAATTTGAAGCAAAATTTGCAGAAAAAATTATTATTTGAAGGTTCCTTTGATAGCAAATAACATAAAATTGCATAACCAGACACTATCCAATCCAACAATGAAAACATTGTTACATCTAAAACAATATGTACGCTATGTATAAGAGACTTTTACCGTGGTTCTAAAAGGGAGCCTTGAAGTAAGAATCATTTTCAGGCCTGAATTCAGAAATTGGCTCTTACATGTAGGAACCTATCTATTTTCTGGCTTCAAAAGTTGGGTAAAGAATGATTGGGTTCCCTCCAAAGATTCGGGTCAAAAATATTTGTGCTGAAATGATTTGACCAGAACAGTGCTAAAATTCGTAAAAATCAGAAATTCACACCTAATAGTTGTAAGGGCTAAGACTTTTGACTTTTGTTTTGGTTTGGTAATTTCCTTTTTGATTTGCTAAATGAATGAAAAATGAACAGTCCCAAAGTGTTGGCTTTATTTATTTAATCAGCATCAGAATAGGTTAATAATGTTACTTTTAACCACTCAAGACTCACCTGCTTTCTATCTAATGTTTTAGTTTATTTATGTCTCCAAGTCATTTTTTCATTTTCATTTTTCATTTTTAATTATTTATACATGATAAACCATATCAGTTACAATAAAATGTTACTGTTTTTCATTGGGTCACGTTAAAAAACATATACAATAATGCTAGTTAATATAATTCATAAATTAGTTTTACAATTTATAAGAAAAATTTGTTTTAAAAAGCATGAAAATAATATTCATAGGGTACGCAAGGCTTCATAGCTGACCATGATTAAGCAAGATAGGAGGATATTTTCTTTTTTTGGCACGCTTTGGCATATCATTTTTGGAGGTTTCCCCTTCTGACCTTCTCTCTCTCGCCATTCTGAATTCCACTACCGATCGAAACTATTCAGCTGTTGTTATGTTTGTAGAACTGCGAGCTCCCGTTGGTCAAATTGTATCAACCGAGAAGAATTTATTTGCTGTGGAAGCCAACAAGGTAATTAGGATTTACTTTTTAGTTGATCTTGTGATTATACTTTATTAACAGGGCTTTTTTCAGTGTGCAGTATTAAACACTTTGTGCTGTATTTTTTTATATTGATTTTGAAAATGTGCAGTATTAGTCGTTAGGATGTGTGAAAATGTCTAGCAATGGAGACCTTAAGCCCCATTTGCCTGATTTCTCTACACAAAATATCAATTTTCTTTGTCAGTACCGTGTACAAAAGATACAAGACCTTTTCAATCAAGATATCCAAAATGTGGCAATGTGATAATCCATGCAAATACTTGAGCAATGACCATTTCTGTTGTCGTGTTGGTAGGCCTATCCTGTCAGCCACAAAAAGAGCAGCGGTGATTCTTTGATAACACAGGAGATTTCTTCTCTTAAAAACACTCTATTTTTTGCAGATACTTCTAGCTCCTCAATACAACCGTTACATCGCTTGGGGATTCAGGGATCACAGTCTTCGTTACTGTTCAGCCGATGATAAGGTAAAACATTGAGATAATAGCTCTTTATCTTAATTGAAAGAAGAAGCAGGATTTTGAGAATCAATACCCAAGCAGAGATACCCAAAAGGCCCAAACTGCCCAACTACTTATCGAATGTAGAGACTTAATTATCATGGCCCTTAAACAACTACACAGGACCTAGCAAGGAGCGACTACTTTCCCACACCAGCGGCACCATCGTCGTCCCACCATCGGATGGGGTAGAGAAGTGAATTTTAGAAGAATCAGGATTTTAAAACCAATTGAGATATCAAATTTACTTGATTGACCTAGATATAAGACGAGAATAAACTGTGCTTTCACTTGTTTCGACGCTAGTATCTTCCTCAGTAGCTGAATTGATCTTTTTGGTTTATTATCATCATTAGACATAATCATTTATTCATTTGATGGGTTTCAGGTTTTGAACGTATTTGAAGAAGTGTTTGTTGGTAGAATTCTCTGCGCAGCATCTTTAGACCATGGCTCATTTGTGACAGGGGGGACAAGCACGGTAGGTTGCTCTTGTTAGCTTCAACCATCGTATGTATCATGCTTTATCATATTTATCATGCATTATCATATTTATCATACATTATCATATTTATCATGCATTATCATATTCATCATGTATTGTCATATTTATCATGCATCGTCATGTTTATCAGGCATTATCATATTTATCATGCATTATTACATTTGTCACGTATTATCATATTTATCATGCATTATCATATTTGTAATGCATTATCATATTAATCATTCATTATCATATTTTTCATCCATTATCATATTAATCATGCTTACGATTCTTGTTATATAGGCAAAAGTCAGATGGCTTCCAATCTTATTTCATTTTTATGTTTATTTCCACAGGCTCTCTGTGTTCTAAAGATTGAAAGGTACAAGGAAAGAAGCCATCGCCTCAGATTGAGAAAGGTAAAATTAAGTCCTTTTCCTTCGCAATCAAAATATTCAAGATCTGAAATGAGGTCTAATTCCAACATTTCCTTTACTTTCACCTAATTGAAATCCTCACCACCAATAAAACCAAACTACTTCTCGACTCGGCAAATACGAATAGGTAATACCAACAGCACTGGTAGTTTCTCTCCACAGTAATGAGTATTCTCTACAGTACTAATGGTAACCCCCACAGTTCTGAACACCCTAAAATTTATTGATGGTATCCCCCTAAAGTACTAATAGTATTCCTCCACAGTACTGATGGTATCCCCAACAATACTGATTGTATCCCTCCACAGAACTGAGTACGCTCCAATGCACTGATGGTATCCCTCGAAAGTACTGATGGTATCTCCCACAGTACTGAACATCCTCCATAACGCTGAATATCCTCCAATGTACTGATGGTTTCCCCCGCAGTACTGATGATATCTCCCCACGGTACTGAACATCTCTAACAGTACTGCAGATACGTTCCCCAGGATAGTAATTTCTTGCTTCTTTTCTACTAATTAACATATATCGACTCCTTTCCCAACTTTTTGACAAACTGACCCCTTTTTTCAAGCAAAGAAATTCGATTTTAGTTTCTACGGTCATATCATTGCACTTTCTCGCCGTTTTCGGCCAATTTAGGCCAATTTTGAAGCAACGAATATTTGATGTTTTTCATTTCATTTTCAGATACTTTACGGTCACCAGGCTTCAGTAACGAGTGTGGCAGCATCGCTCACTTACAATATCATCGTCAGTGGATCTGAGGTTCTTTTCATCAATTCAAAATACTTTGCAATTTGTTGACATTTCTTTTAATACTACTGTTGTTATCATAGGATTAATTCCAAAATAAACTATACCTCTTAACATTTAGATTTCATCAGTAGTTAACTATACTAACGATGATTAGGGGATTTACTTTCTTTGATCAATCCAATTTCCAAATTCGTTACTTTCCGACTTGTTAACTTCGCTTCGTTTTCTCAGCCCGACCTTTGTTTTGTTTTTGTATTAGGTAGTTCCTTGTTTAGGTTTTGTTTCTTTGTAGCCCTGTGTTTTGTAAATTAGGTTTTCAAGTAAGTCCCCCAATCATTGTTAGAATAGTTTACTGACGAAGATGATATGCAACGGTTAAGGTGAGTAGTTTATTTTTTATTAGTCTTTAAATATTCATAAACGTAAATGGATGAATCGAAATTGGGCTCTCGTATCATGATCGTTATCATGAAATATATACTGGTTATTGATAGATTTAGAAACTGACAAAGGACACATTTAACTGCAATTAATCCTTAGTCCCGTTTACACTGCTCCGTACTCGAATAAAAACGGAGCGAAACCTATTCGTTTTGGCCTTGCGTTCACATTGATACGCTTCAAATACGGAGCTGTTCGAATACGCAAACAAATACACATACTTTCGAATACGGTGTGTTTTTAAAATGGTCTGTTTTCAGTATCAACACCAAATACGGAGACATTCGAATACGACGGTATTCTTTGAATGAAAAAATCTATTTGGAAATGGAATTAGAAGCATTGTTTTTGCTTGGAGCAGTGTGAACACCTCATCGTATTCATTGCGTATTTGCTTGAAAACGGAGCAGTGTGAACAGACACTGTTTTTCGTCTTGAAATACGGAGACAAACAAATACGGAGCAGTGTGAAAGAGGCCTTTTACTAAATCAATTTTATATATTCACAGGATAAAACAGCGATTTTATGGGACGTCCGTAAACTCGCATACATCAGACAGCTTCCTGAGCATCCAGGTCCAGTGACATGTATTTCCATCAATAACCTAACGGTAAGTGCTCATTCATACGCTTGTGCCAAGTTTGACAAACTTTTGGCATCCTAATTAGAAGGGAAGAACAATAAACATCACTCTGCTGTTACGCAATGTTTAGGGACAAGATTGTCCTTCTCCATTCTAAGGTCTGCTTTGCTCTGCTTGAGCGGTACCTGGACACCTTTTTACAGGCTAGTCAACATGGACAGTGATTCAATTTAGATAGTTTTTTTCTTCTTTTTCAGTAGCTTTTATGAATAGTGAGTTTTGAAACGTATATATTAAAGTAGAAGAATTTTTAGGTACTATATGTTATATGTGTTGTTACATTCATTGGAATCAAAATAATGTTGGCAATGTGAATATTTTCCTATATGATACATGATGTAAGATGGATTTAGTCAAAGCGTAGGCTATTTCAATGGAGAAATTATAAGCATCGATGTATTTGTACATGTATTACGTGTTTTTGTTAAGTGACTGTGCCACAGTGTTATCATCGCAGATATTTTTATCGTCCCACAAAATTATTCTGTCGAGACAACTTCAACCAACGCCATTTCAGAATCTTAGGCCCATACACCTGGTTTCCTTCCTCTATGCAATTTCATTGATGACATAATCATTTCGATTTTAATGACGTATGTTATTTTAGGGTGACATTGTCACGTGTTCTTTTACTTGGATGTACGTCTGGTCAATCAACGGAACACCACTTGTCCATGCCACCACGTGTGCGTCATCGGGACAAATATTGGCCTGCACCATGTCAGAGGTATAACTTATCTTCATATTTATTCATAAGTAAGCTGTTTAATCAATGTCTAAAGACTCCACACTGAGGAATGTATGTGCAGCACTGATGGTACTCATGATATCCCCAAAGTACTTTAACACCTTCTAAAGTACTGATGACATCCCCTCATGGTACCGATGGTATCCCCCTCAGTACGGGTACATCCTTCACAGAACTGCACAAACGTTCCCAGCATGATGATATCATACCTTATTTACCTTTACATTCTCATTCAATTCAACTTATAATTTGTAGCAAAAATATTTCTCTTGAATACTTTATCAACTTTTGCCTGAAACATTTTTATTTGTCTTCTTCAGATGAATGAGTGGAACAGAAATAACGTGATCATCACTGGATCAGCTGATGGTGTAGTCCGAGTGAGTAACTTGTTTTTATTTCTATAACATTGCTTAGTTTATAATATTGCTCAATCTAATGGAGTGTGGATCAGACAAGAACAAACTATGCTTTCAGACGTTACGATATGAAATCTTCTCCAGTTACTTATTCTCCTGAAGTACAAATCGATATAGATAAGAAACAAGGAAGGAGACTGGCTGATTATTGTTTGTCAGATGATTGTGAAAACATGAAACTTTGAGTAACAGAGAGCCAGTCTCCTTTCTTGTTTCTATAATTAGATGCTCTTTTCTTGTTTCTTGTTCTCTGATTGTTAAACTAGGTTCTATAATGTGAGCAGTGGTGTGTAGAATCTCAAAATATCATAAAATCAGTTATCTTTAAACATGTAATCATGAAGTCAATTAAATTGAGAAAAAGTAGGATTTTAAAATGGCGTGAAAATACCATAAAGATCTATATTTGACAACCATTATTACTTGTTTTTGGTAAAAGCTCTATTAAGCCCCCCTCTCTTTTAAGCCAATCTCCGTTCTTGTTTCTTATCTATATCGCTCTGTACTTCCGTACATAGAACACTGTGATGCAATATTAGACCAAAAAATGCTATAGGGATACCTTGGTTTTTATGAATAAACAACCCCTGTAACGACTCTCTAAAATTGATTGTTAGCCTATGAAATCCTTATCATTAAGAAAGCAAAATTAGTTCATTCTTGGCTGTCCTACGTTTGTGAAAACTGACAAAGACCTTCTTCAGTCTATGTAAGTCACAGTTACAGTTACAGTTACAGTTCCAGTTACAGTTAGACTGAGAAAGGTACATTTTATCGAAAACTTTTTAATTGTACAGTTGTTTTAAATATTGACTATATCTGTAAGTACTGAATGTGATTTTCATTATTTTATCATGATTATCATTATTATTAAAACACAACAGCTAAATCTTCAAAAACCTATTAAGATCAAACTTTAGCTGTTGTATTATTATATTTCATTTTTCGCTATTATTATTCGATGATGGTTTGAGTTTTGATAACATTATTATCATTATTGTTATTTGAAGATGTGGAGCATTGAATTTTACAACGATACTGAGAAGGAGGATAATGGAATGAAGAAGACTCGTTCAACCCCTGACTTACTATCAAGCAGCCAAGCTGATAACATTACAGAATCCCAAGACGATAAAACTGTCTCATCGTTAATAGACGGTGCGCAAGACTCATCATCCATGCCAAAAGCAGCCCACCAAACGGAAGGCTCAGATGATAAGTCGAATGTTCCAGTTGCAGGTGTTAAAATCCAAAGATTGGTCAGTCAGGCATCGAATGTCAGCTCGAACAAAAGTGATGATTTCGTGTTTGTTGATCATTCTGATGCCAGAGAAAATGCTGCTCGGCCTAAAGGTCAGTCCAGATGTATTTCTTTTAACTCTTTCTATGGAATTTCTTTAATCAAATGTTGAGCGAGTTTATTCTTGGTTAGTCAGCCTTACAAAGGCTTGGTCTTGTTTTCAGCAGGGGCACGGTAATCTACACAACATCACTCCATATAGTAGTATGAGGCTGAATGTGTTTATTGCACGTTTTATGAGTTCGAGTTTCTGTTTAACTTGCTGGTCTGATTTATAACAGGCTTTGTTTACAGTGGACCGTAACATAGCTTCAACTCACTACTTAGTGAATGAATGCATTCCTGTTCAACATGCTAATCTGGCTAAGGTCAGGCCTTGTTTTCAGCATGAGCACGGTAACCTTCTCCTCGTCACTGCATATGGTAGCTTGAGGTCCCAATGTTTTTAAACCTATTTTCGTTGCAGAAGTTTCCAAATTGGAAATAATGCCCTATAGGTAAACTGTCGATTTTTAAAAGGATTCAAAATTCATTCGATTTAATGGTTGCGAAAGACAGTTAGTTAGAAATATGAATTAGTTTACTGCATGATTATTTACAACTGCCTGTTTATTTTTTTTTAGTTTGGAGACGAAGACTAATTACACGAGAGAGGAGACTTACAATGCACACAGCTTTTGAAAGAAAGGATAATTTAGAGCCAGCTCCAGTTACTGCCTTAGCTTTATCAAAGTAAGTATTGCTTGAACTCTTACCAAATATTTTGGGTTAAGTGGAGTAGTAATCTTTTAAGGTTGTATAAACAACTGGATCATACCTGCCTGTATCTGGGGTGTAGCCTAATGTAGTGGTGTAGCCTTGTGATTAAGGAGGTGGATTTCTAAGTCTTGGGGGCAACTTTTAGGGCTCAAATCCACGAACGGTTGAAATCATGAAATACAAGCCGTCAGTTAACTCAGCTGTCTATGCTTCAAAGGTCGGTAAATGAGTACACAGGATATTCGCTCTAGAATACCAATTCTGGAGGCACAAGCGGTAGGTCCACAACAGCTGTAAAGCTGCCACAACACTGACCTGCGTTAACAAATTAATACGCTTGCATATGCTTGCTGATGCTTACTTACACTCCCTGATTCTCGCTGATACTTACTTATATTTGCTGATACTTGCTGATTCTTGCTGATACTTACTTGCTTTACCTGTAGATTCCACAAAACAAATTACTTAATGTCAGAGAGGTAACCTTACGTCTATTTGTAGACAAATTTCGCCTGAATGGTTCGTAACCAAGTAAATACTTTCCACAACTGGGACGCAAACCACCAGTACACCATATTTGAAGCGTCATTTTGTTGACACCCTTTATTATGGCTATTTTACAGACTTGGGAACGCGGTGGCCTATAAATCTAGCACCAGGTTTAAGACTTAAATTTCTATCTCTGTTGAATTTCTGTTTATAGAGATCATCGTAAAGTATTCGTTGGAGACGGAAGGGGTCGAATTTATCCTTGGTCAGTGTCAGATTCTGTAGGTAAGTTGCTGTTATCTTGTACATAGAGGATTATTATCATGATATCATGATAATATCATCATATATTATCATATATTGTCATAGAATTATCATTGTATTATCATTCTTTTATTATGATATCATTATATATTATCATAGAATTATCATTATATTGTTATGATGAAAATCCCTATTCCAACAAATATTCTGTTTCTATAGTCCAATCAACTATTACTCTGAAGATCCACTTGGTTAAGATTTGCCTCACTAAATAAGTGATTGAAATTCATTGATGGAAAATTTATTAGTTGTTGTGGACTTGTATGTTGCTGGTAACAAAGGCTTGACCAGTTTGTTGCAATTATGGCAATCTTACTATACTAGTATATACGAAGTCAATGGGTCGGTTTACCATGAAAGTGCTTGATACATGGAATAGAGCTATATACACTAAGAAGAAAAACACTCAAAAGACAAAACTCTCCATCTCGACAAGCCTGTTTCGTCCCTAGGAGTAACCACGAAATAAGCTTGTCAAGATGGGGAATGTTGTCTTTCGAGTCTTTTTCTTCTTAGTGTATACTAGTACATATACGGTTCGAACTTTACTACGTATGCCTAAGTTTAAGAGTTGCTACAAAGCCAGTGGAGTGATAACCGGGAGGGCACATTAGGTTTCATGATCACATACTTATAGTGTTAGATATCACACCTCAGCACTTGATTCGTAAATGAACATGATAACGCTTCTTGTAGTCCTTCATATCATCCCTTCCTGAACTTGTGTACTTCTTCGTCGTTCAGGTTCGATAGCTGATCATTGGGTGAAGGATGAGGGCGTGGAGAGGTGCAGTAACTGCGATGTGAAATTCTCTTTAGCTGAGCGACGACATCATTGCAGAAAGTGCGGAAAAATATTTTGTTCAAAGTGAGTCTCCCTTCCTGTTTTCTTCTCTAAACATGGGTACGTTTTTTCTTTCAAACCCAATATAAATAGGTAATAATTTTAAGAAAAAGCTTTTTCGTATAGGTAGGTCTATATTTTCACCATTATTCTGAAATGTCAACGTACAGTACAATAGGCCTTCTTTACGCTGTTTTCTTCACAATGTAAGGTATCCACTCCAAAGAAATCGGTTTTGTAAGGGGGGTATATTTACAAAATCTCAGTGCCATACCCCCAACCATTAGCAGATCCTAAGGGGGACTCAAGAGTTTTATACACGGGCACGTAAGTCCGATATTTTTGGGTCAGTTATTTTCCATAAAGCCAATATTTTTGGGTTCAAAGTTTTAGGAAAGCCAAAATGTTATTTTAGGCAGTAAGAATAGAAAAGCATCTGATTGCTTTGGGTTGCAGAAAAATGCAGACTTTAAGGATTTCTACGATATTGTTAGGTTAACTGAATGGTAGTTCTTTATGATAGTTTTTGGGTCTCTGAAAGTATTTTGGATATTTTAGGACTCTGTAATCTTCCCGGACTGACATGGCAGACCATGTACCTTCGGGCTTTGTGCTTGTTAAAATCAAGGTGGGGGGCCTTATTATTGATGGGGAGAGGGAGCTTCGTTGTGCCTATGCTTTAACTGAATAATCTGTTTAATTTAGATGCAGTCAAGACAGACACCCCGTGGCGCAGCTGAGCATATTCAGACCTGTCAGGGTTTGTAAAGGATGCTTTGCAGAACTGAAAGGCCGGCATAGAAAAGTCGAAAACAACGACGACGAACTTCAGGTACCTGTAGCAGTACCTCCTAAATTAATCCTTAAATAATCAAATCAATCATAAATTTGCTCTCTATAATATAAATAAATTATTATCTTAATGTCAACCTTTTTGATGCAACATTTAAAAGAATAATAAACTGAAAATATAGTTCTGAAAGGCCCCAGTGGAGGTCTTCTGAATTTCAGCAGGACTAACTACTAGCTGCACGAGTGTAGGTTTTCGTTTGCATCCTAGTTACTAGGACCGGGCCTCGTTTTAGTTATGTTGACATATAGAAGATACGTTTTATCATTCTTAAATTCATTCGCCTATATCTATTTGCTATTCGACTTCTTCGCTATCAAATTCTTCCACGAACTCTACAACAAGAAAAGCTCGAAGCAAGCAAATTATCAAACCAAATCATCAGTACAATTGGTCCTAAAAACTTCCAGGAGGTTCTCAGTTATTATCAGGAGAGGGGTGCTCAGGGGGTCCTGAGAATGAATCCGAAAAATCATTTTTAGTCTTAATGTAGTCCCTAAAAATAATCTTTCTGTTATGAAATAATTTCCAAAGAATGTTTATAACAAGACCATGTAAATTTTTGTTTTGAATTTTGTTGCTTGTATTCAAAACCAGTGACAACCAAGGTAAGAATCTTAAACTCAAGCATTTTTACAAATATTTTTCTTTAGACGAGTAAGTGCTGTAATGAATGAACCCGCAGTATTAGATCATCTACCTTGTAGGCTAACACGGAAATGCATAGGTCAGTTGTTGATCGGTACAAAACTTCAATATAGCCAGAAAAATCGGCACATAGATTCTTAAAGGCGATTTTTTACTTCTAGGGAAGAAAAAGTAAGAAACGATTTCTCAAATCATTTTTTTATTTTCTGTAAGGAGTAGATATTGTCAGTTTATTACGCTAACAGTAGCTAGCTAACTACCGTAGGTGTGAAATATATGAGGTTGATAATTGTAATTGACGCCATGACATGTTACGTGTTGTTGCCTGTATGGTTGCAAATAGATTTTATTTTCATAATTCGTTATATTTTGTTGAAATGCAAATCATTCCTTTGTTAGATAAATTTATCTCTAAAAAATATCCTGTTTATGTTGGTAAATGTATTGCTTTAGGAAAATATTACTATTGGGTGCCTAATTGCCATCCTCTGCTGCTAGTTGGTTTTGAAAATTTGTCGACTAAAAGTCATTTATCAAAAGACAAGAAGAAGTGTTCGATGGCAAACTAATATTGATATTAAAAGTCTAAGCGATACAGCAAGGTCTCTCCCGCATTCTCGATCCCTGATTGATTAAAATCACCCTTTGGAACATTTGTGCTGTAACGTGGAGGTTGTTCATTACCCTGAAGGATGTTCAGTACTGTTGACGATGGTCAGTACTGTGGACGATGATCTGTACTTTGGACGATGGTCAGTACTGTGGAGTGTGTTAAGTACTGTCAAGGGATATCATCCGTACTGACCAAGGATACCATGCAGTACTGTGGGGGATATTTAGTAGTGTGGACTATGAAAGATGTTCAGTACTGTAGAGGGATACTATCAGTAGTACATTTGGGGGATACCATCAGTACTGCGAACGATGTACAGTACTGTGGACGATTTACAACTAAAATGGAGGATATCATCCAGTACTGTGGAAGGATTTTCAGTACTGTGGAGATAAACCATAAACAGACACCTACATAGCTGTACACCTCCACATTACTGTGCACAAATTTCAAGGGTGTATTTCCTTTAGTCCATGATTCCTGGATGCCTGAATAAAACAAAACATCGACTTTTAACACTTTATGTTCAAGGTCTGTATATTCAAGTTTTAATTACATCGTTGTAATTGATTGATTAATTCAGTTGTTTTGCATATAAGCATTAGAACTGACGATTGTGCTAAAGATGGCAGCTAGCTTCTCACGCAATGCATGATGGGAATATTCTCCTTAGCACCACCTAGTTACCATTACTAAGGACTGCATTTTGACTATAGCTAGTCTCATAACACGTCCCCAATTTGAGCAATGCGATTCAATTGATTCACTCTGATTCGTGTGGAAACGAGACTAGCACCACTAAGAGATTGCTCAAATTTGTAGTTTCAAGCGTATATCTAATTTATCATGATTTATCATAAACTTTGGCTCATATGATAAGTCTAGACTCCAGCCACGATAGATTTAGGCCGTTTCAATATTGGTTGCTATGCGTTGCTAAGGGACATGTTTCTATCATGCATTGCGTGAGATGAGATTCATTATCTTTCGCAGAATGGTCTATTAGAATTGAATTAGAAATATGATTGGAAAAAAATTCCAACTTTAAAAATAATTTAATTAGTGTGTTGTTGAGTAACTATATTTTTGATAAGTTTCAAAGATGTAAGCTGGTCGAATATTTTCCTTTTTTTTCAATTTAATACCCTGCAATGGTTAAGCCTCGGAAAATGGTCGACAAAACAAGTACTGCTGGTAATTAACCATTATACCCCGGGTTACCCGAGGTACAAAATGTAAAATGAATCTGAAATCCATCGTTTATTTTGCGGGATCTTTAGAGTTTTCCGAATTTGTTCCTGAGGAAATATTTATCATGTTGTCTTCTGCTAACATGTTTAATAAATTTACCCTTCTTTGGGAGCGCAAATTCGGCCCCTTTATTGGGAGTGTTACCCTGAGATTTCGTGTCATTTTTCATTTCTTTTCCAAAAATAAGACTGGGGGCTGGCGTGAGTAATTTTTAGGGCTACTGGTTTTGGTGCATAGTATAGCTCATAAACTGTTGAACATTGTGATGTGAAGAAGTGAAGACAACAAACTCAAAGTTCTCCATTTGCTCTGGTTGTTTGATTTAAATTGACAACAGTTGAAAACTACGAAGCTGTGCGTGATCTTAGGAATAATACGAAGCTTGTAAAAATACCAGACTTCTATTTTTGAGACATCGATCAGTAATTTGAACTCCATTTCTCAACTGCAGGCAGGCCAAAAGCTTTCACAGAAATAGGCCTAGTCCAGTCCAGTTGCATAACATTCATCAAAAACAGCCTACCTGGGTGCCATAAGGATAGCAATACAAGATGGAAGGTAATAATGATATGAAGAAGAGACAGATGTTTGGTGAAAGTATGCAGAGATTAACAGCCAAAGGTCCGAAATACAAGGCCTCGCAGCATGCAGTTGCCATCGGATGTGTTTTTGGACTGACAATATGTGCCATTTACTATATCAGGCAAAACGTGGAGGACACGATGCCGTGGAGATCAAAAGAACAGGAATGAATTTCTGGGATTTCTAACCTCAGCTTGAATTTTTGAACCCAAAAAATTCATCACGTATTGAAACTTGGATTTGATTATTGACATTTGGTAGTTTTCATGAGTATTTAGGATGTGTGTATGTAAACTACTTCAGCTCAACCAGGGTACATTTTATGTACAATTGCATCAATGATTTTGCGGCGAATTGAGAGAAATCAGGGCTAGAAAATAAAGGGTATATTGAGTAGCAAATAGGCCTATAGACCAGTTTCAATGTTTACGTTTTTGGACAGGCAAATGAGATTCTTTTGAAATGCTAAATAGGAACACAATAAAAGTTGCACCTTTGGACAATTAATTCAATGCCAATTGTTCAGGGAACCAAAAAACTAACAGGCATATTGAAAATGTAAACATTGAAAGCCGGGTCTATTATATGCAGAATAGAATCCTCTATGAAACAAAAACACAGATGAATATGAAATCCAGGGTGATAAAACAATTTAAAGCAATATTTATCCATGCGGGTCTGATTCAAGTCGAGGTATGATTGGATGTTTTGTTATGGATATCATGTTAGGCCTGTAGGGACTGCACCAATATTGCGTTATAAAACTTGTGATTTGCACCTTAAAAATTCACCCTACAAACTTCTCCTACCCCTCAAACAAATGAAAATCCAATTCAGGATACAATAGAATAGCCCTATTTACTACTATAAATACCCTATATTTTCTTGCTCCAAACTCTTTAGATCTGCTAATTTTGTCATATACATCTATGAAAAATATAAACTATCAGTTTAAGTTTATATATGAAATGCACCTCCAGCGCTCTGTTTATATACTAAAAAGATGCAATGTAAAGATGTGTATGATATGCATATATGCAAAGTGATGCTTGTTCTGGCAAATTGCAAAGTAATTATTGTTCTATCATATTTACCATATATCATGAATCTTAAAAATCGAAAGTCTTACCTTAACACGTATCAAACTAATCTGAATAACTTAAGTTCATGACAAAGTGGCTGGTACAAAAAACTAACTTTTTGAAAGAAGAGAAAAAGATATCAAATTCATCTACATTAAAGCTCTGAATGGCTCACTGGGTCTAAAGCCCATTGGAATTGGAAATTTGTAATGGGAATTGGAAATTTTCTGAGCCTATAATAGCTTGATATTACTCCATGAACAGTCCTGAGTTAAAAAAGCCTATTCAGGACCATTTATTTCAAGCTAACTTTGAAAAAAATCAAAGGTTTATCATGACGTCTTTTACCATTTTTTGACCTATTTTATTCTTAAATTCAACTGGGTATTGGAGGCTGGAGCACAACAATATGCCTGTATTACTTGGTACGCACTTCAGCGTAATTCATGTTTTTATCTGGAGTTTCTTGAAAAAAATATAACATGATATTTGAGGGATAGAATTAGGAAATTGAAGAAAAATAAGGAAAGTCTTAGGGAATTTTTCGTTTACAAAGTGAAAACATTGAGGGAGAGAGCACTGAACATTCCATACATTCCCTAAACTCGGTAGACGCAAAAAACTCCATAAATCCCTAGTAAATTCCGTTTAAATTCGTTTGAATTCCATAAAATCCATGAATCCGTATAAATGCTATGATTTGCTGTGAAAATTGGTAAGAAATAGACGTTTTTGAGAAAATTTTTGATTTTTACACCAACCAATTTTACTCGAAAATGCTCAAAACGGATTCGAGTTTTAACAGTGCTTCCACCTAGAGGGAAGTTTCCTCTTAGAGCAAAACTAGCTTTTTTGAAGGAAAAAGAAAGAAATCTGATTTGTTTATGTATGAAAACTCTATAAAGCTGTCTTACAGTGTCTAAAGGCAAATGAAGTTGCAATTAGGAATCGGAATCGGAAATTTTGTGAGCTTATTATAGGTTTAAGATCCTGCATCAATAGCCCTGAGTAGAAGAAGAGCCTATTTGAGGCTATTTATTTTGGGCAATCTTTCATCTAAAACAAGGGGTTTACCATTACACAGTTTACCATATTTTGGCCTAAATTATTTTATAGAATTCAACAGTATATTGGAGCACAGAAATATGGCTGTATGATTTAGCAAGCACTTTCGAAGTAACTCAACTTTTTATCCGGAGTTTCTTGAAAAATGTCATAAAAAAACATAACAGGGATTTTGCAGGATAGAATAAGGAAATTGAAGAAAAAAAGGAAAGCCTAAGGGAATTTTTCCTTGCATAGTGAGAAACACTTTTGAGGGAGAAAGCACTGCACATTCCACACATTCCATAATCTCAGAGATGCAAAAAAACCTCATAAATCCCTCGTAAATTCCGTTTAAATTCGTTTAAATTCCATAAGATCCATAAATCCATATAAATACTATGATTTGCTGTGAAAATTGGTAAGAAATAGACGTTTTTGAGAAAAGTTTTAATTTTTACACCAACCAATTTTACTCGAAAATGCTCAAAACGGATTCGAGTTTTAGCAGTGCTTCCACCTAGAGGGAAGTTTCCTCCTAGAGCAAAACTAGCTTTTTTGAAGGAAAAAGAAAGAAATATGATTTGTTTATGTATGAAAACTCTATAAAGCTGTCTTGAAGTGTCTGAAGGCAAATGAAGTTGCAATTAGGAATCAGAATCGGAAATTTTGTTAGCTTATTATAGGTTTATGTTTCTTTATACACGGTAGCCCAGTCTGTCTTAATAGACTGCTTTTCAGGGGGCCGTAGTATTCCAGTTCAGAGAGGCTTCAGACCCAGTAAATGAACCATATAAGGGCTTTAACATAGAGGAATTCGATTTCTTTTTGTTTCCTACGAAAGAGCTTGTTTGTTCTAGGAGGAAATTTCCCTCTAAGTGGAAGCACAGTTAAAAAATCGAGTCCATTTAGAGCATTTTTAGGTGAAATTGGTTGGTGTAAAAATTAAAAAATTTTTTAAAAACGTCTATTTCTTACCAATTTTTACAGCAAATCATGGTATTTATACGGATTCATGGATTTATGGAATTCCAACGAATTTAAACGGAATTTACGAGGGATTTATGGAGTTTTTTGCATCTTAAGAGTTTATGGAATGTATGGAATGTTCAGTGCTTTCTCCCTCAAATGTTTCTCACTTCGTAATGGAAAATTCCCTTGGACTTTCCTTCTTTTTTCAATTTCCTTATTCTATTCTTCAAAATCCTTGTTTTATTTTTGATAATATTGATATATTCTCAAAATGCTTGATATTTTATAAGAATCTTCCGATAAAAACTTGAATTACTTTGAAAGTGCTTGCCAAGTCATACAGCCGTATTTCTGTGCTCCAATACCCAATTGAATTAAAAAAATGAAATAGGCCAAAAAATAGCAAAATGTGTAATGGTAAACCCCTTGTTTTACATCAAAGATGGCTCAAAATAAACGGCCTCAAATAAGTTCTTCTAAGGGCTATTGATGCAGCAATAAAAGTAGAAAAATAGAAAAGAATGGAAATTTTAGAGCCTATTACAGCTTGTAAAATTAGTTTACATTAAAGGGAGAAGTCGCAGTTAAGGGCACATTAATTCGAAAACTAAAGGCCCCTGAGTAAAAGGGGATCCGAAGGGGCCCCCAAATCTTTTTCACTGAGCGTTTTTGAATATATTGTGCTTTCAAGGTTATGCTATACCCCTTACTAACCATTTTGCTTCTATAACACTGATTTCATTCATCTGTTTTTGTTTATTCCCATCTCAACTTTTATTTCTTAATTATAGTAAATGAATTACTGAAACGAAGTTTTTTGGATGCTCTTTAGTGTTCAATTTCGGGCGTGGCTATGGGCATGTCTCAAACATTTTCTTAATACCCGAACCCCATTTCCACATACAGCTCACTTAGCATCGTGGTAACTACACAAGGGCCCCATCGCACTAACTCCAGAGGGCCCCGACTGCCTCCGTTACACCACTGAGCAGGAGAAGTATTACTCTGGTATCATTTTTACCAAACATCATAAATCATAGAAATGAATAGTCTTACCTTACAAGGAGTCAAACTATGATCCAAACTTCTAAAACCATTGGTTTGGGTCACTTTTCCATCCAAGCTCTCTTGTGAGAGAGATATTTCTTTCAATTGATTTTACCAAATATTTTAAATCTTAGAAATCTAGTCTCACCTAAGGGTGTTACACTTCTTGGCTCTCCTTGTTAAACACTAAAATAACTTGGGCTCTTTGCCAGAGGATTGAGAAAATTAAACACACAATTATTCAGCAGAGATGCTTGCTTTTTCAGAACACAATTCGATAGCTTCACACCACATTACACAGTCAGTAAGCGAGCTAAAAATTTAAAAACTTCCTGGCACGTGGCGGCCTCTCTTTCAATACTAAAATGAGGTTAATACCAAATGGCTAAATTTCAGTTTATTTACAGTCTCTTACACTCTTCCCTTCTTGAATAGTGTTGTCACAACACTTGCGAATTCGTAGGTAAGACAAAATCTGATAACTTCAGTCTGGTAAGAAAAAGTCTGATAACGTCAGTATTCAAACTGTTCGTGTTGCTCTGTTACCATTGTTCTGACATCTTCAGGAATAAGCGAGCATAAAAACAGTTCTTCAATATTGGTCCAACAGCTTTGGTAATATTCTAAATGTAATTCAAACAACTTCCAACTATCCAATGACTTCAAACACACAAAATCTCGACAATCACATGTTCGACATAACAACAATTCGAACCTCATCAATCACAAAACTTCTCATTTAAACAACTCGAACTTTATTACGCGTGGCAACTAAGGTTCCTTCACAAACAATCACAAATCAACATCATTTCAGTGAAACGATCACAAAAAAATGATAATACGGTATCCATAGTGATAGGATCAGGGTTTAGAGGCTCAGATGCTGACCTAACCTATCGTGTCCATATTGTCTCTATCAAAGAGTTCAACGAGTAATTTATCAATCACTATCTGTTCATTTCAGTATGCTTGCAACTGTGGGTGGTATAACCTTTGTCCTGCATTGAATCCATACGGGTTTAAAACTGGAACGTACTGTTGATATAAAGGGCTTTGTACTTGCTGTACATAGTACCCTGGTTTTCCTCCCAGCCTACTGTAATTAAACATTTGTCTTGGTCTCCTGTCCCTCTTTGGATAATCTCTTCTTTGTGGTGGACTTTCATCTGCATCGTTAACTTCTTCTGGCATGGTTTCTTCTTCTTCTATGTTTACATGTTCTGCCTCGTTTCCTATTTCTGGTTCTAGAGCTTGTGTCTCAATTAACGGCTCTCTAGGTGGTTCTAGCTCTAAGGTCTGGTTATGGTGCTGATTCTCCGTTTCTCGACTTTGATCTTGTACAAATCTCAAATGATCATTTGGCTCTAATTCTATCATAGGAAATTCATCCTCACTTTCTGATAGCGAATCCTCATGATCTCTTGCGATTTCTCGGTTGCCTTGTTTCTTCTGCATCTTTTGACTGTTCTTGTCTCTGATCTCTGTGTTGGCAGATTGTCGATATAGCTCATCTTCAGATAGTAACTCTGGGCAAGGTAACAGAAGGTTACGATGGACTGTTCTCAGTCTACCTACTCTATCTCGTGGACTGATAGTATACACTGGGCTATCTTCATTTTGGCGTTTTACTACGACGTATATATCTTGTTCCCAGTACGCCCGTAGTTTGCTTGGACCTACGTGTGGTGACATGTTTCTAATCAGGACTTGGTCGCCTGGTTTCAGTACTGAACTTCTGGCTCTTTTGTCAGCATGATGTTTTCCTTGCGCAGAAGCTTTTGTGCTCTTTTCTTTAGCGATCAAGTAAGCTTGTTTCATGGCATCTCTCCAATCTTGAACATATTTGCCGTATGATGCTGTAACTCCTTGTCTTTCTTGGAAAAGATAGTCAATTGGTAAGACTGGTTCACGTCCAAACAGCAGAAAATGTGGTGAGTAACCAGTAGAATCGTGCTTGGTCACATTATAAGCATAAACCAACTTATTTACGTGATCTTTCCAGTGTGACTTATGACTTTCAGGCAATGTTCTCAACATTCCTAGCAATGTGCGATTAAATCTTTCGACTTGACCATTGCCCTGTGGGTGGTAAGGCGTTGTTCTGGATCTTGTAATGCCACAGAGTTGTTGGAGATGGTAAAATATCTTATTCTCGAATTCACCTCCTTGGTCATGGTGCAGTCTGTGTGGAAATCCATATCTTAGGATGAAATCATTAAAGATCTTTTCAGCTGCTGTCTTGGCTGACTTGTTCCTTGTTGGGTAAACTTGCGCGTATCTTGTAAAGTGATCCATGATCACAAGCAAGTATTCAAACCCTCCTGAAGATCTTTCTAGGTGCACAAAGTCTACGGAAATCAATTCAAATGGAGCTGATGTTGTTATGCTCTTTAACGGTTCTCTTACTGGTAACGTTGGCTTCTTCTGTTGGATACATCTGCAGACCTTTGTGACATAGTGCTCAATGTCTCTTTGCATTTTTGGCCAGAAGAAACGTTGTCTTGCCAAATGAGTTACTCTGTCTGGTCCAAGGTGTCCTAAATCATAGTGTAAATGTTTGAAAACATGGGCATGGTACTTCTGAGGTAACACTATCTGTAAGTTATTTCCACATTTCCTTCTTACTATCCCATCCTCTCCTAACAAAAGAAGGTTCCATTCTTTCATGAGTGCTTTCACCTCTGTACTTTCATCATATCTATCATTCTTTGTTAACTGTCTCCCTAAAGACAAGTATCGTTGTACTCTTGCTATCGGTGGATCACTTTTTTGTGCTTCTTTCAGTTCTTTGTTTGAAATGGATTTCAACTTGAGATGGTCTGTACCTTGAACATCATCGGAAATACATTCAGGGTTATCTGTCAATGCGGCAATCCAGACTGGTCCATCTGCGTGTTGTTGCGAAACGGCACTTATTGCTGCTTTGAGAACATTTTCTGATGTTTCTTCTGAGTGTTGATCAACTAAACTTGCAATATCATCTGGCATACGTGATAGAAAGTCTGCATCTGTATTAGCTTTTCCGGGACGATAGCGTATAGAAAAATGGAAATCTGCAAGTTCTGACACCCAACGATGAGCAGTGGCATTGAGTTTGGCTGTTGTGTTGATGTAAGTAAGTGGATTATTATCCGTAAACACTGTAAACATTGGCGAGTAGTACAGAAAATCTCTAAATTGTTCCGTCACTGCCCATTTCAGTGCAAGAAGTTCAAGTTTCCCTGCATGATAGTGGTAGTTCTTTTCAGCTTTTGTTAGTGTTCTCGATGCGTAGGCGATAACTTTCAAGTCTTTCCCTTGTTGTTGGTAAAGTACAGCTCCTAGACCATCCGCTGAGGCATCAGTGTGCACTATGTATGGCAATCTATCGTCTGGAAAACTCATCATTGGCTGTTTAACAAGGAAATCAATCAGTAAGTTCAAGGCTGCTGCTTGTCTCTCTGTCCACAAAACTGGGTAACTTGATGTTGCTAGTCCTTTACTGGATTTCTGTTTCCTTGGTTCTTGCTGACTTTGTTGTGGTACAGTTACAGTAAGAAGATCAATTATTGGCTTGGCTATCCGTGCGAAATCTTTAATATATCTTCTGTAATATCCAAGGAAGCCTAATAGTTTTCGAACTTCACCAATGTTCTTTGGCTTTGTATCTCTCAAAGCTTCAACTGCCTTAATATTCTTCGGATCCAGGCAATGACCTTTTGATGAAACAAGTCTGCCTAAATAGCTGACCTCGTTGCGAAACATTTCACACTTCTTTGCCTTCAGCTTAATGCCCTTTGAACGGAGTGCTTGCAATACCTGTCTGACATGTTCCACATGGTCTTCAAATGTAGCACTATAAACGATCACATCATCAAGGTACGGGATACAGCACTTGTCTCTCAAGTTCTTGAGGCATCCCTCCATGAATCTTTGGAATACGCCAGGTGCCGTGGTCAAGCCAAACGGTATCCTCACCCATTCCTATAAGCCCCAAGGCGTCACAAAGGCTGTTAGATGACGGGAATTTGGATGGAGAAAGCCCTGGTGGTACGCTTTTCCCTGGTCAAGAACTGTAAACCAACTGTTTCCCCCTAAGCTTTCGAGTGTCTCTTGAACACGTGGCAACGGGTGTCTATCAGGTACTGTCTTGCTGTTTAACTGTCGATAGTCAATGCAAAGGCGTAATGAGTTGTCCTTCTTACGTACGCAGACTACACTTGAGGAGTATGGTGAGCTGGACTGTGTAATAAAGCCTCTGTTCAATAAGTCCTCTATGTATGCTTTAACTTCGTCATATAAATGGCGTGGGATGGAGCGATAGGTGTGTTGCACAGGAGTCTGGTCATGCAATTTCACTTCCATTTGTAGATCCCGGGCACATCCTATGTCAGAATTTCCTCTTGAAAATGACTCTTCTTCTTCTGATAGCATTTTCATCACACTCTCTCTTTGCGTGCTTGACAAATTATCACCAAGGGTAAACATTGATCTTTCATTAGTGTTGGTACCGGCTGCTGATTTTTCATTGAACTGATTGCCAGTTACAGAATTTTCAATTTCTGACTTTGCTTCCTCTTTCTTTGCAGTAACTTCTATTGGTGTGACAGACTTCACCAATTGTAGCTGACCTATCTCTGTATACTTTGGGATAATTATGTCACATGCAGAGTTATTTGTCACTTCAGCTTTTACACGACATGATTTTCCTTTGTTCACAATGGTCAAGTTCTCACTGATCTGTAATCCTTCTGGTAGATTACTACTCTCAATTGGCTCAAACAATACTGGTGTTTTACTTTCCGTTGCAAAGTAATTAGCTCGACAAATTATACTAATAATTTTTCCTTTGGGTACTATGCAATCTTTCTTTGGAACCTTTACTGTACCAAAGTGTATTTCTTGACTTTGTTCTTCACTGATCAGGTTAATAAGCATCTTGGTTTCATCGGTCTTCAAATTTGGAAACAATGTTTTCATGATTTCATTTTTATCTCCAGAGAATGATGACAATCCGAGGAATTCTTCAATTACATTGTATCCTAAGATTGGTATCTCTAAGTTCTCTTGTGTGACAAGAAATGGCACACCTATTTCAAAATTGTGATTTTCTCTTAACTTTACAGTCAGTTCAACAAAACCTTCGTAGGGAATCTTTGTACCATTGGCTGCCGTTAATTTTAGGTTTACACCTAAAATACTGTCCAATTTCTTTATTTCCTGATTTGGCATATTCAAATTGAGCCATTCTCTTGAAACCATGGAGACTTGTGCTCCTGTGTCCCATAAAGCTGAGCAGCAAATTTCCTCAAGTTTACATGGAATAATGCATCTTTTGCCAACCACATCTACGATCTTTCTGTTTTGTTTTGGTGTCACATGGCTATTATACATTGTTTTTGGTGTATAATACTGATCAAAATGTACTTCAGCTTGCTTTATTGCATAGCACAATGGCTTATGAGTGTTCCAGTGTTTCACTTGACAACTTTTAGAACAGTACTTAGTACATTTACATTGTGAGCACTTCATTGTTGCGGTTTCACATAATTTCTTTAAACAGTTATGACATTGTTGGGGCTTTGTTCCTTCAGCCACTACTTGCCCCCCAGTTGTGACTGTCTCCAGTTTTCCGAAGACGATGGCTTTCCCTTACACCCAATTGCAATGTGCTCCATTGATCCACATTTAAAACAATGATTGCAGTTTTTTCCATCACCCTTGTCCCTACATGACTTACAACCATATGGTCTACCTTTTGTTTTGTTTTCTTGTTGACTCTCTGTTCGGGGCTGTCTTTCTACTTTCTCCTTTAGACTAGCCATGTCTTTTTGTAATGACTGGAGTGCTGCAATAATTTGTTCAGTGTCCTTCTGTTGTTTTTTTTCTCCTTTTACAGCTGATCCTTCTCCGTGTCTGCTTCCTTCATCCTCTTCTTGCTGCATTTTTGAGATCCGTGCATGCTTTGTCAAACCTGCTTGGTGCAATCTCTTTTGACGGTCCTCCTCCCCTGATACTGCCAAGCTAAGTTGATGAATAATTTCTTCATCTGGGACATCATGTGTCTCTAAGACTGGTCTTAGACGAGTGCGTATGTTTTCGCTTTGTATCCCACTTTCCAATGTCTGAAGAAAAACTGACTGAACAAGCTCTGTATTGGCTTTAAGTTTGGAATCAGATTCTTGAGCAACAAATAAAACTTTCTGTCTGATGTTGAGCAATCGCATCAAGAAGGCTTGGGTGTCCTCTTTGGGTTGTTGAACTGCATTCATTAGATCCTGGAATAATTCACTTCCACCTTTTTCTTTATAGTGGCTGCGGAGGAGCCTCCTTAATTTTGGCAAATTGAGATCTGATAATGGCATAGATTCCAAATATCCTCTGAGCAAATTTCCTGGGTTTATGGCTCTGATTACTGCTTCGATAATTTCTGTCTCAGTATACCCCTTGGCTATTGCTGAATTTATCTGTCTAATTAGCCCACAAAATGATAACTTATCTTTATTTGCATTCTCAGTTATTGTCCCTGATATTTTCAATTCCCTCTTAAACATGTTAAAACCAGCACTGTTGATAGGGGTTGTATGGCTTTGCCCGACAGATTTTTGGCCTAACAATGCCAGCCTTTCATTCATTTTACTGATCTCAGCTTGTATTTGCTTTATCTCTGTTTCTTCTGAGGATGATAAACTACTACTACCCCCTTCAGCACCTTGAACCTCTTCACCCTTGAACCCCCCACTAGGAACCTGTAAAGAAAGAAACTTCAAGCATGCCTCCTTCACACTGTTTAACAAAACAACACTAGATTCCTCATCATCGAGACTCTCTTCTAAAAAATTATTCAAAACATTCAGGATTCTACATAAACTTTTTTTGTGAATGGCTTCAATTTTTGCAGCTTTTGTTGCTACACAGATATCTACCAAATTTTCCCTGGACAACCTGCAAAGCAATGGCTGAATTTCCTCAAATAGTTTTTCTGCCATTATCAAACATACACAAAAATGATAAGGAAATTACTGGCACTTCTGCAATAATACCCCGCACAAAATATGGCAATCAGAATAGATAATCAACTTGCAGTAAACATTTCAACAAGCAAAAACAAAATCAACTGCATCAAACAAATTCAAAAGCCTCAAGAAAACCCAACAACATTGCACTGTAAAAAAGATACCCAAAGTCTTCACTCTTGTTCAAAACTGGTAATCACTTTCGTCCAAATCTGCATGTAGATTTCCTCGAGTAAAACGACTGTAAAACGGTTGAATTCAAAGTCTTTTCGAGCGAGTAAAATAATCCAAACACGTGCTGAACTTCTTCCTCTCCTCCTCAGACAAAATACACACTGGCCACCATTTGTTACACTTCTTGGCTCTCCTTGTTAAACACTAAAATAACTTGGGCTCTTTGCCAGAGGATTGAGAAAATTAAACACACAATTATTCAGCAGAGATGCTTGCTTTTTCAGAACACAATTCGATAGCTTCACACCACATTACACAGTCAGTAAGCGAGCTAAAAATTTAAAAACTTCCTGGCACGTGGCGGCCTCTCTTTCAATACTAAAATGAGGTTAATACCAAATGGCTAAATTTCAGTTTATTTACAGTCTCTTACAAGGGGACTCGAACTATGGTCAAAACATCCAAAACCCCATTTTTCGCTGACTTCGAAGAGAAATATTTTTTGATAATTTCATACGCTTTTAAAGGCTATCATAGCCTAAAAATTGAAGATAGGTGATTCTAGATTTTCTACATCAAGGAGCAAATTGTTACCCTTTTCATGGTTAATAGCCCCCCTGTTGCAGCTTCTAGCCCCTTGTCGCAGGAAGCCTGGTGACAGCACTGACTACCAGGCAACCAAAATGTCATACTCTAGCTTAGAAACTTACTTTAACCAAAGAAATACAAAGATTCACAGTTGTTCACAATAATAAACGAGAATAAAACAGCGATTACTGCAATTATACCTAGAATATGACACTTAACTGTTAGTGCGTACAACATTTGTTATAAAACTACAAAGCTTACAAAGCTTACATACTACCCCAAAAATCAGATACTCAAATTCAAATTATTCATAAGCTGGCCATTTGTCCCAATATAAGACAGTTATTTCTCTCAGGCCCGTAGCCATTGGGGGCCAAACCCCTGGCGAATTTTTTCCAAATAACAACAATTGTTTTCTAATTGCTCAGTGTTCCTTTACTAAAGGACTATAGAATATAATTGAAAAAGTTGCAAATATTTATGAGAATAAATGTGAAATACACCATATATTATGATTCAAATATAAAGTTGCCTAAATTCTGATGAAATTTGTCGTTCCTTTGGATCCATTTTTTCGTTTAAGATTACCCCTCCCCCACAAAGAAGTTTTTTCTTATTGACTTCGAAATTCTGCCACCCTGGCTTAAAAAGCCTAGCTACGTGCATGATTCTGTTATCAGATATTTAGTCAGGTCAGGAACCATATCAAACCAAGATACTTTGTTGGGTACAGTTTTGCAGTGAAATTTATTCTTTTTGGGTCAGTCGATCCTGCAATTATTTTCTTTGGTTCATGAAATTCAACATTATTTTTTGGGTCTCCGAATTCATTTTACAGTTAAGTGAATAATAGATTAGACAGTACAATTGATAGCATATCATATGATAGTTTTAAGTGTGCGGCTATCATTGTTTTGTGTATTCAAAGCAACAAAAATCATTTTTGGAGTCACTATTCCACTATTTCTATCATGAATTTAGTCAGGGATCCCTGATTCAGTTTCCGTGAAATGTGAAAAGGACCAGGAAAGATCTTTCGTTAACCGTTATTTTCGGAGCTTTAGGTACACGATAATGTACAATATATTCATACCAATGCTGACCAAATCGTACGGATATAGGACACTTATTCCAGTAATAAAACTCATTTAAACCCCTATTGCAGCTGAGCTTTATTAACACAATACTACTGCATAGCATGTCACCAACACTTCGACCCAAACATCAAGATATAAGAAATATAACATTGATTAAAAACCCGATTTTAGTTGACATTCCAGCACAGAATATCACCATAGTTTATCGAAAAAGATGGTTTAGAAACCTATTGTTGTACATCTTCGTTTCACAGTTGATGGTGAGCAGTACTTCAACGTGCATAACTTATGTCTTATCCTCTCTCTTTATTGTCAAAATTCTAAATGTAAATATTACCTACATAAATATGATGCTAATATTATAAAATATTTTCTAAAAAAACGAATATTTCTGGATAGGGGACCAAAAGAAGCGGTTTTGTCCATTCGCTCAACCATGACCTTGTTGGCTGAAACAATAGCGAAACAAAAGACTGTGCACTCTCAATTTTGAAAAACTTGCACCAAAAGGTACAACAACCGGTTTCTAAACCATCTAGTTCGATAAACTATGATATTACACAGCCTACTTATGATAATACCAACGCTATAGTACCAATATAAGACATTTATTCAATTTAGTCTGAAACCCCCATTTAAGTTAACCTTCCACCATAAAATATCACACGAGTTTGCTTATAATAATGCCAGCCCTATCTTCCTGATATTAGACAGTTATTCCATTAAGTCAGATTCCATTTCAGTTGAAATTCCGTTACAGTATAGTACCACTGGTCTCAAAAGAGCGAAACGAACACATAGATTACTTAAGCTTTTTATCTGACACTCATCAGAGTAATACGTCAGAAAGAGAACGAAACAGAACCTAACTGATTTATATACCCAGATGCGGATCAAAATAGGCCAATCAGAAAAGAGGTGAATGATTGGTATGGTATTAGTTTCGTTATGTTTCCGATATTTCTGGCTATATCAATATAATTTCTATGGCAGCCACATTGGGAGGCCAAACACAAGCCGAAGCGACAGGCTTCAAACATTTATCTCCAGAAAAACAGAATGCTCCATCCAGTCTTTATTTTGAGATCAGTGTATAGTACATATACAGCTCATTTAGTACCCCTTCCCGATAATGCCAATATTAGACGGTTATTCAATTTGGTCAAAATCTCATTTCAGTTGACATTCCGTTGGGTGACATTCCGTTAGAGAAAATTACACATCGAGCCCATTCATTCTAGATCTCATCCGATCGCTCCACTGTTAGACAGCTATTCCATTAAGCCAGCAACCGCATACAAAGCCAACCTTCTGCTAGAGAATGGTACACAACCGGCTAATCACAATACTCTTCCGCGACTCGGTGCCATTGATGGGGTGATTGGGACTGGTGAAGAAGGGCCCCCTCGTATCCTGGTTGCCAGTCAACAACGGCCTAGGCGAGGGGTGGTGCAGATTCAGGTATTCCAGGTCAATCGGTGTTTCTAACCCATCATTGTCTTGCTTGAGAAGCACAACAAACTTATTGTTATTCACCTGTGCTTGGCTCTCTGCGTGTCTGAATATCGGGTTCACGAAGCTGTAGTGATGAATCTCGTTGTTTTCGATCAACCCACGCGTCCCTTCTTCCACGTGTAGACTTTCTTGCTGTAAGCCTTGCAGCCGGTTTCTCGTCAGATGCGGGTCGCCTTGCATTTTCACGAACACCGCTGACATGTGGTGCCCGAATATATCATTTTCTTTTATGATCCCCACGCCTGCAGTCTGTAGGCCATGCTCCTTGTTGTGGTAAATGCCGTTGCCTTGAATCGTGCAGCACACGCCGAGATGCACGGATATGCCGGATTGGTTGTTGAACGTGATGCTGTTGTCCAGTATCGTGATTTCAGCCGGTCGTGTCAACACGACACCGTGCTTGCTGTTGTGACTAATGGCGTTGCGAGACACGACAACTCCGTCACTGCCGCTGTAAAGAACTCCGTGTCCGCGATTGCGTGTTATTTTGTTGTATTCCACCTGGGGGAGTTTTTTGTCTGGTCGTGAAACTGAAAGGAAGGAAGATGAATAAATTAATGATGGGTGATTCAAATATTGTTTCGGTTTAAGCTAGCAATAGATAGTAACGAAGAGCCTAGTCCACATTAGCAAACTCCACCAAACTTTGGTTTGCAAACTCATAAGTTTGCCATACTTTAAAGAAGTTTGCCCACTCACAACCAAACGTTTCCAAACCAACTTATTGTCATGCAAATGTCATCAATCCTATGACTTTGGCCGAGGTTTTGATTGGCTATACCATAACAAACTTTTGCAGACTAAGTCAATATTTTTTCTTTGGTCTTATCATTTGGTCTTATCAAGGTTGTTTCTAACACATTATTCGACATGATAGTCACCACTCATCATGACAAGCCTTTGATATTCTGTGGGGCACCAAATATCTAAATATCCCCCCCCCTTAAATATCAAAAACGTGTCATGATAAGTGGTGAGTATAATGTCGAATATTCTGCAGAATAGTTTGGCAAGAACTTGCATGTCCGAAATTGTGAAAACAAATTGCCAAAACGTTTCCGAGTTGATTGGTTTATACTAGCAAACTTTACAAAAATGTTGTATGCAAACTTGGGGTTTGCACAAATTTGTAAGCTAAAGTTTGCAAGTGTGTGCAGAGCATAAGAAGGCAGTGGAGAAGCTTACCGAGAACATATCGAGATTCCGGCTCTTCAATGTCCTGCGGAGGAGGAACAAATTCTTCATCCTCGCTGCTATCAGCTATCTCGGCAATCTCCTAAAACAAAAAATTTCGCAAGATGATTAAATAAAATCATCAAAAACAGACCTCCTGAAAGTAGATGGATACTAATAGAAAAGCAGTTGAGTTAGAATTGAAAACTTAAAATATATTTGTTTTTAGAAACATCAGTAGATGCCACTAACATAGGTTTCAGGAAAGATACTTCATACTCATTACCAGGCATCAACAGAGACAGAAATTTGCTACATTATTTCATTCTTTCAAAATATCTCCAAGGATGATATTTTGGTTAGTAATGTTGCTATTTTCGAAAAATATTCTCTAAAAAACATTAAAACTCTGTTGAAATTTGAATTTCGTTTCTTTCAATACCTTCAGATTGAAATGCTTTACAAAAAGTCTCAGGACATTAATTTTCTGACATATTTGATGAAATAGTGTCACAAATAATTAAAACTTTTAGATCACACTTGCTACTATTTTATATCTCTGATGCAAAATTTCATTTCCAAAAGTGGTCATCTGCGCGAGGCACAAACATTTTATTTTTTCAAGGAATATTCATGCATCAATTTCTTCACAACTTATTAATTGTTCTTTTTTACAATCTAACACAATATCATAGATACATGGTCTACAACTAAAATTAAACTAAACCAACTTAGACAGGGAATTTACCATAAAATTCTAGCAAATCGGGTAACCGAAAATCTGAAGACAGTTTTGGAAATCTTGAGGGAAGGCAGTCATTTTGAGCCTTGGGAACATTCTGGGAAATGAGCCATTGTGACGTAATTGATGACGTCATGTGACCACGGTCACAAAAATCCAAACTCCGAATATTCGGTCGCTGATCACATCATTGAAAAGAACATCGAAAACTGAGCAAATACTTATATTACACTGATGTTATTTGACTTACCCTTCAAAAGATATAACGTATTGAAAAATTCAAAATGGCGGATAGCAATCGAGTGTATCAGTCTGTTTGCTTCGATTGTTTTATTGGAATTTAATGAGGGAACGGTTTTTCTTAATTGTTACTGTACGGAAATGAATAAAAAATTTCAATAGGACCCACTTAAGTTGAAATTTAAGCTAAGCTGAATGGATTTATTGAATTTATGATTAAATTCCATTGTCCGCTTATGGCAGCCAGTTGGCAGACGAATCGTCACTTGAAGAGAAATCATACATTTCCCACGCATTCTCCCATATCACCTTCTCCAAATCCTCACCTCTGTCCTTTGTTTCCACCATGGGTAATACAGTGAAGGTGTGTAGTACGGCAGATGATATTCAGTACAGCAGAGGGATATCATCAGTACGGCGGAGATATCTTGTGCACGTATACGATGGGAGATATTTTCAATACTGTCGAGTGTATTCAGTACAATAGAAGGATATCATCAGTGCGATGGAGGGATATAATCAGTACGATGAAGGGATATTATAAATACTATGGAGAAATACTGTCGGTAATCGAAGGATGTTCAGTGCTAATTGGGGTTATCATCAGTTCATAAGAGGGATACCATTAGGACAGTGGAGAGTATTCAGTACAGTGGAATATCTTCCATCATCTCTACTGTAGATATCTCTTCGCCCTACTCATCATATGCCTCTACGCACTGAAGGTATTCCTCCGTCGTACTGATGATATCCCTCAATTGTGCTGAATACCTTCAACTGTACTGAAGATATCCTTTTGTCATACTCAATACATCCTTCCACCGTACTGACGATATCCCTCCAATGTGCTGAATACCCTCAATAGTACTGAAGATATCCACCCATCGTACTGATAATATACCTCTACGATACTGATTGTATCCTTCTGCGTTACTAAATATAGTCACAGCACAGCTTTTTGTGCCTTTCTGCTTCACCCAAGCAAATAAATGCAGATGAAGAAATTCTCTTAGGTAATGTATGTGCTGTACAATGGAGGTTGTGCTGTGACTTTATTTAGTAACGCAGAAGGATACAATCAGTATCGTAGAGACATATTATCAGTACGATGTGTGGATATCTTCAGTACAGTTGAAGGTATTCAGCACAGTGGAGTGATATCATCAGTACGGCGGAGGAATACCATCAGTACGTAGAGGCATATGATGAGTAGGGAAAGGGATATCTACAGTAGAGTGGATGGAAGATATTCCACTGTACTGAATACTCTCCATTGTCCTAATGGTATCCCTCTTATGAACTGATGATAACCCCAATTAGCACTGAACATCCTTCGATTACCGACAGTATTTCTCCATAGTATTTATAATATCCCTTCATCGTACTGATTATATCCCTCCATCGCACTGATGATATCCTTCTATTGTACTGAATACACTCGACAGTATTGAAAATATCTCCCATCGTATACGTGCACAAGATATCTCCGCCGTACTGATGATATCCCTCTGCTGTACTGAATATCATCTGCCGTACTACACACCTTCACTGTATTACCCATGGTGGAAACAAAGGACAGAGGTGAGGATTTGGAGAAGGTGATATGGGAAAATGCGTGGAAAATGTATGATTTCTCTTCAAGTGACGATTCGTCTGCCAACTGGCTGCCATAAGCGGACAATGGAATTTAATCATAAATTCAATAAATCCATTCAGCTTAGCTTAAATTTCAACTTAAGTGGGTCCTATTGAAATTTTTTATTCATTTCTGTACAGTAACAATTAAGAAAAACCGTTTCATCATTATATTCCGATAAAAGAATCGAAACAAACAGACTGATACACGCAATTGCTATCCGCCATTTTGAATTTTTCAATACGTTATATCTTTTGAAGGGTAAGTCAAATAACATCAGTGTAATATAAGTATTTGCTCAGTTTTTGATGTTCTTTCCAATGATGTGATCAGCGACCGAATATTCGGAGTTTGGATTTTTGTGACCGTGGTCACATGACGTCATCAATTACGTCACAATGGCTCATTTCCCAGAATGTTCCCAAGGCTTAAAATGACCGCCTTCCCTCAAGGATTCCAAAACTGTCTTCAGATTTTCGGTTACCCGATTTGCTAGAATGTTATGGTAAATTCCCTGTCTAACTCCAAGAGCATGATACAAACTATGAAATTATTAAGAAAACTCTACAGCATTTAAGCCAACATGAACATTCCCGTTTCTATTCAAATACTGGGATAGTAAGGGGTTAAGGTGGAAGGCATGGTTAAAATAGTAAGTCCTGCAATGCTGCAGTCTGCCACCTTTAAAAGTATTTCCTCCATTACCATTATTCTTGCAATGATCAATATTGATGGAGATTTCCAAAAAATAGGCAACTTAGGTTACTTTCACAGTTATACAGGTACAATTGGAACGGTTTAATTTTGGTGGGGTTGCATTTACATGGCTCCAGTTTCACTTAGTTGAAACTGTTAAGGAGCTGTGTGACTCGCAGCTTAGAGGAAACAATGGAAAGGAAAACAAAGCATTTCCCTGTCACATTCCCATTGGAGTCAATTTGGAACCATTCCACCCATTTACACAGCATTGGTCCCAAACTAGATCCACTTCGTAAGTGGACCCATTTGGAACCGCTAAATGGCACGGTTTGAGGATACCCGTACAAACGTAAGGCCTAGCCGTATCCTACATAGAACCTGTGTAAACGCAGCGTTAATTGCTGACAATTAAGTTGTATTCTCTTCTGTTTCCTTGGGAAATAATAAACATTTGATCAAAATTACTGTAGCTTTTCTAAGTATGTAATAAGATACCTGATGTTGTTCTTGCTGAAGGAACTGAGCATGAAGTTGCTGGGAGTCGTGGTCCATGTCACTATTACTAACAAAGGCAATTCCTGAGTCCCCACACTCACTTATTCGGTTCGTGTGAATCAGGGGGTGGGCACCATCAAGAATCCATATCCCACAGCCATTATTACCTGCATAATAAGAATCATCATAAGCCAGGATCCATATCAATAAACCAATTTTAATGTTTAACATAAAACCAGAACATAAAACCTTATTGTAACAGATGGGAGTTAAGTAAGTAAGTTTTGGATTAGCTTGCCAGTCTGCCAAAGGCCAGAAGCCGTGTTGATGAGGATGATAATAATGGTTGATGAGGATAAGAACTAGAAAAGCAGACTAGTTAAAGGGAGCATCCATTCAGTTCTATCAACTCCTTGTATCAATCAGACACAATCCCAGAAATCTGGTTCAACAATATCAGGGGCACCAAACGGAACTTTGGCGCCACAAATGTTTAGAATTAAGCGCAAAAATCTCAAAAACCTCCTCTGAGGTTCGCTCAGTGTTTACACCTTTCGATCAGACCTTTGCATGAGTAGGGAAGAAACCAAATTTCTCATTGGCCGATGATGGGAGATGGATCTCTCCCGAAACGTTGCCCTAATAAATATCAAAGGCTTGTCATGATAAATAGTTACAATCATGTCGAATATTGTCAGAAACAGCCTTGATAAGACCAAATGTATTTACTCAGCCCGAAGCCTTATTTACACCGTTACCTCTAGTTGAACATCCCTTCTAAAGGACAGTGAATAAGTTGTTTAATCAACAACTCAAAAGTCACACATCCAGATATTGACCCTACACAATCAAATCTTACTTCAGCTGTGCATTGCAAACTGCTGCCACTCTGCCACTCAGCACACTATATTTAACATTCCCCATCCAAACATCACAGACCGCAGCCTAAAATACAACAGTCCCAGCAGATGCTGTCGATAGTTGGTACAGTTCCAGCTAAACTTGTGGTGCCTGGGACATACCCCCTGAAAATTTTTAAATCTAGGTTCTCATAGAAGCAATTTGGTGCATTTTTAGAAACTAACATAAAAATGAACCATAAGTTATTGTACAAGTTTAACGTTTTCAAAACCACTATTATTGTTTGACAAAAAGGAGCTTTTTGGACCAAAAGTTGGTCCAGCCAGTGCCGAACCAACCAGACCAATGTCGCAAAGCCTGTACAACAACAGAAGGATCAAACTCACCCTGAATCTCGTTGTCATAAATAATACTCTTGCCAGCTTCACCAATGACAATTCCATCAGCTTGCCCTTTTCTAATCACGTTGTGAGATACGACAGGATCAGCGCCGTTCCTTATATCAATACCAGCCCACTCCATGCCGCATATGTCGTTATGCGTGATGTGCCCTCTCCCGTCTTCGGTCACAGCTACTCCTGCAGCTCGGCCAGTCCAGATTCGATTATACCTAGAATCATCAATTAATATAATGAATATTAATATTTTGTGGACACTTGTAATAGAAAGCATAAACAACGGCCTTTGATTTTTACTGAAGTTGAGGATGGTGAGATAAATTGGAAACAAGCAGAACATAATAACTACTGAAGCTTTGCATCTGACACTAATAAGGAGAAGTATTGCAGAACTGTCATTGTTTGGTAAATAACTTTAAGATGGCGAGGATAAATCAGAAACATAGCAAAACGTAATAACTACTGAAGCTTTACATCTGACACTCATCCGAGTAGTATGTTGGAAAGAGAATGAAAACCTGATGTGTTGGAAACTACTGTGAGAACTGTTTTCGCAACACCAGCAGACCAAGGTCAACATTTCACTTAGGTACTTTGGAGTCTGTTTACATCATAACCATGTTGTTTTGGTCCAGAATGCCATATTGTGTAGACAGAAAGAGTTTGTTTTCCCACTAGAGCTCTTTCAGTAACAGTTAACTGTTTCAATGGAGTCCCGGTGATGATTGGTATTTCCCCCACACCAATCTTTGAACTCCTTACGGATTGGCCAATTTTGATCCATATCTGGGTATAACAATGCGCTTCATTTCCTTTCTCTTTCTGACGCACTACTCTGATGAGTGTCGGATGTAAAGCTTCAGCAGTTATCAGGTTTTGCTATGTGTCCAATTTTTCTCGTCATCCTTATTGAAGAAGACAAGAAAATTAAAATAAAAAACAACTCTTACTTGACATCTGGGTATCCTTTGTACAGTATATACACACCAGCCTCTTTATTGTTATAAATGTCATTGTCTCGTATGACCCCCCGTCCATTATCCAAGCAGACAACTCCAGACCTCCGACCACTGTAAATATGGTTATGCTGCACCAACGGTGAGGCATTGCTCCGAATGTCAATACCTGCCTCATTGTTACCAAAGATATGATTGCCTGCAATCAGTCCTGATGAAAACTCTCGCATAAACACGGCAGATGTCTCACAGCTGTGTATCTTGTTATTCAATAATATAATTTTTGAGTTCTGCACACACCGCACGCCGTAAACCAGTCCGGACATAACATTCCCTTCTATCCACGCATGTCCCATACGACACACAGTAACACCCCCACGACCTGACTCAATTTTATTGTTCGTTATGATGACCCCACGAATCGACTGCATTACAGCTTTTGTGTCGTTATCGAATCCATCAATTTGAAAACGATCCGTCGTATTTCCATCCGACAGAGACGAGTTTTCGTTTTTTGAAGTTTTTGAATCGTTATCTGCCTCTTTACCGGAATCTTGTGTTGTTTTGATTTGACATGACTCGACGCTTTCCTGAGACGTATCCGTCAAACGCTCCAACTCCTGGCTAGCTTTCGGATTTGCCTTCACATTTTTCAGCCGATTTAAATAATATTCCTTTACACTATATGATTGTATCATCTCAACCCAGCCGCCTAGATATGCGGGCAGTTGACGCGTTCTTGACATCAAACATGGCTCTTCCACGCTGATGGCAACCCGATCAGGCTTGAATTTGCAGTTACTTATGTTACTGAAGTTTACCCCCTTGAAGCAAAGGTGGGCCGAGTTGAATGTGCAGTATCGTATGTTCACATTGCCAGGGGAGCAGATGTGAAGCTGTCCTTGTTCAAATTGGCAATTGTCCAACTGGAGGTGACCAGAAAGCACCTACAAGAGTGAAATTAGAATTAAAACTAGCAATATAGGGAAAGGGGTGGAAAAATGGCTTTTTACTTTCTAAATTACAGGGGTACTGCCTCTTGAAATAGAAATAATGAAATAGGGGTGTCATTTTGATCAGGAATGTCCTGAAAAAATGCAAAATTAATAAAAATCAAATTCACTTGATGAATTCAGTAAGTAATCCTCCAAAATACTATGCGTTCTTTGATAATATCTGGATTGTACGATTTTAGACAGATGGATAGGCTGGTCATGTGGACCCTTTTGGCAAGCGCAGATCCAGCAAATGAGCTGGAAATGAGCTGGGGAAGGCAAACTTTCCTTGTAGGGGCTAGAAAATTAACATCTCTTTCAGGAGGGATTTCATTATGCAAATGCACAAAGATGCAATTTCCAAGCACTTGAGCACTTAGTTGCTTCATGTAAAATCGCTCATATTCCTCAGAAATTGCAGATCTTAATTTGTTGATTGATATAACAGTCTTTGGATGGTACAAAACTTCAATATAGCCAGGAAAATCGGAAGCATAGCGAAACGAATACATAGAGAACTCAAGCTTTTCGTCTGACACTCAACAGAGTAATACGTCAGAAAGAGAACGAAACAGAAACCCAACTGATTATATACCCAGATGTAGATCGAAATAGGCCAATCAGAAAAGAGGTGAATGATTGGTATGGTGTAGGAAAACCAATCAACACCCACGATACAGTGAGCTGACCAATAATATTACTTTAAGAGTCCTACGGCGAAAACGAACTCTTTCTGTCTACACGATAGGGGATCCCTGGTTTTTATGTAAACGAGTATTCGTGAACTACAAGGCTGTTTTGTGTGGTAGGCACACTGTCTTTGCGTATAGATGGAATTATTTTCTTTGTTTCGTTCTCTCTCTGACGTATTACTGTTGAGTGTAAGACGAAAAGCTTAAGTAATCTATGTTTTCGTTTCGCTATGCTTCCGATTTTCCTGGCTATATTGATTGATAAAAGTAGGGAAGGCCCACAAATCCATGCCTGCTTGGTTCTAGCCCTTAATCAAAGGCTTTCTTGGATAGAATGATGAAATATATTAAAATGAGGCAGAACAAAGACAGCCCTTGAGGCAAACATAAAGTATTTAATGCAAACATGTAATTGAATTAGTTCATTGTTAGGTTGAGAAGTACGGTCAAATATTTTTCCTATTTCCATAAACAATACTCAGGGCAAATATCACCACCAGTCAGTTCGGCTGTTTTACTGTAAAATATTTGCATAGGCAATAAAATGGCTTAACAAAACATGAGTTTTTCAGGGTAAACATACCTGTTCGAATTATGAGATTAATTATTTTCAGGCATGACGAACATGGAAACTTTTAAGGCGTAAAAAACTTAAGTAAAGTGTACAAGATACTTTTTCAAGATTCTACGAGATTTTAAAGAACATCCTCCACAGTACTGAGTGTATTTCCCTCCACGGTACTGGATAGTATCTCTCCACAGTACTGAACACCCTCCACAGTAGTAGATGGTATCTATCCACAATACTGATGGTGTTTCCCTCCACAGTACTGAACACCATCCACAGTACTGGGTGGTATCCAGTGAAAGTTTTAGAGACTGCAGGCTTCGGGCAAAACAGCTTTTCTGACAGAGTCTGATGTTTTCCATACAGCATTTTGCAATTCTCATTATTTTGAGGAGCCAATTGTGCCTGTATGAAACACAGGGCCTGTGCCATGCCCCCTGGTCACCCTAAAACCTCCACTGCTGATTATATCCACCCACAGTACTGGATACCCTCTATAGTACTGAACACTCCCTAAAGTACAGCACAGACACTCCCAGGATGAAAACATGTATGTAGGTCAGTGTAGCATGACCTGAAACTTCTATCAAGAACAAAGGTTCTTTGTTACCTGCAGGGATTTCAAGGCCAGTTCTTGAATTGAACTATGCAAACAAGCCCAGATCCTTATGAATTTTGTTGGCAAATAATTTGATCCAGTCCAACCAAAGTACTTAGAAGTGGTACATATTGCGGACAAATGGCTCAAAATGTGATCAAGATCTGAATTGATTGGTAACCAGTATGATTTTCAAATTACAAACCCTGTGATATTTTAAGGCTAAAAACAGAAAAGTTACAAGAAACTTTCTCAAAATTTCAGAGTTTTGAGGTTTTACAGAGGTGGATTTTGCAAATTTCACCATCAATGATTTTGGTTTTTCTCAGGAAAAGGGTGTCGGTTGGCTGAATTTTAAAATCAGCTCACAGACATTATCCTTTAGCCTTTGGGTCTTTTAAAAACTACAGATTTCTGTGTTTCACATTTTCAATATTCATTGAACCTAAGTTAAACACATTGAGAACTTTTCGGGTTTCAAAATATTCCTCCAAATTCATGAGTTAGAGTTTCCCTAAAGCTCCCCTAACCAGGTACTGTTGATGTTGTGTTTGAAGTAAAAGATTCCTTTGTTTTGTTGTTCCTTAATAGTCTGAAGAAAAGGTAGGACTTGGAAAATCAATGGAGACCTCTTTAACACGAGTAAGTATCCAAACAGATCCGTACCCAGACTGGTACAGATAGTATGTAAGTAAGTATGTTGGTCGGCTGCAGTCGGAGGCGACCCGAAGGCTTCAATTTCCTTTGCAAGTATCTTCTCAGATAAGGGTGTACGCGATTCCTATCCCTGGCGCGACTCCAGCCACTTATCCTCAATCCATCTCTTTATGCTGAGTGCTAAGCAGAGAGGCATCGAGTGCCATTTTTAAAGTCTTTGGTATGACTCGGCCAGGGTTTGAGCCCACAACCTTCCGACACAGTGGCAAGCACTCTACCTCTAGACCACTGCTGGTACAGATAGGCCTTGCATTTACACGTGACCACCTGGATCCGTACCCGTCTGGGTCTGCTTTTGAAGCGAAACCGACTTGGATCCAATCCAGTTCGCTCTGATACAATGTCCCGTGTAAATGAGTGGATCAGATCCAAATTGGTATGGATAGGCAATAAGGCTGGAAAATTTTATGAGCTTGAGGCTTTTCAAATATGCTTCTTTTGTTATCCCTTGAGTTGGTGCCTAACACAGAATTTAGTATCAAGTTGAATATTATCGCGAAAGCATTCTTAAATCTAAGATGGATCTAAGTAAGTCTAGGCTTAGTTTTATATCAGGAAGTATGTTTTTGATAATCTCAAGTCAAGTTTATTGATAAATGTTACGAATTAACTGCTACTTTGAGGATGTTCTGCTTGTCTTTTGCCTTGGAGAACAATGATGAAAGATAAAAAAGGAAAGCACATGCAAACTTTTTGGTTGTGAATACGCAAAGTCTAGAGCCGCCTGGATCTGATCCCGTGTAAACGCAATCATTTTTGGATCCGAACCCTATAACACCCCTACAAAAGCGGATAGGATCGAAATGGACCCAAACCCATTTGGATCCGATCCCGTGTGAACAGGGTCTGAATCATTTCGTGAGAATGGAAAATAACCCGCGCAGGATTTGAACCCATGTCGGCTGATTTGACGCATCATTGCTATACTGACTGAGTTTTCGGGGCAGTTAATTGTTCCTTATCAACAATAGCGAACAAACAGGACCTAAAAAGCTTTTAGTATTTGAATAAAAACCAAGTCGCCAATGGAAGTATGTACAACAAATGAGGCAATGACAGGTAACAATAACACAGACCAACCTTTATTAGCACAGCTGACGAGCCTCCTCTTCCCCTTTGCCTCGGATAACTTGGTTTCACCATCACGTTCGCAATTCTTGCTGACGGGGCAGTGTGTTCTACCAGCATGGTAATAATCACTTTCCCAGGGTCCCCCGACCCCACAATCTCAATGGGGAACTTCAAAGCAAGGGGGAACTGCTGATAATGTCCAGGGTCCAGTACTATCCTATCAAATGCCTTAGCAGCAGAAAGTGCTCTGTTTATCGTAAAATATTTCCTCCCAGGGCCGACATTTATCAACTTGCGCTGGCTTTTGCTCCTGAAAAAACTCAGCAGCCCACCATTGAGTGAGCAACTAACGTCGATGCTGTGGTGATTCAGCCATTGCTGGGCCGCAAGTGAGTGGATTTTATAAGTTGTCCGCCATGATTTTGGGTCGATGTGGGTTGTGTTCGGCCAGTTCGGGTGCTTCCATCTCCTAGCGAATTTCTGCTGCAGAAAAAGCTCTTTCCATCTTGTTGAGTCGAGACTCTGAACTAACTCATTCCAATCTTTACAAGTCTGGCTGCAACGGCAGAGATCTTTTATTGACAAGTACGAAAACACAACCCTCCAAAGCTCCAAGGGAAAATTCGATGTTTTCGTCTCGGCGATGGATTTTTGCCTGCTGACGATGGAGCTTCTTTCGTTTGCCATCGATTCTTTCTCGCTTATTTCAACTTTAATCGGCGCCATCTTATCTCATGAAGCTACCATATTCAAGGCCCCATCAGTCTGCCTTTCAGAATCGCCATTTTTAAAGCCGTAGCAGAGTTAAGTACAGCAAATCAAAACCTTCGAATGGAGGGCCTAAGTTGTATCATATGTCATAACAACAAGTCAAAACATAACTGCGAAGTAATGAATGGATGGAGCTTGGCTTCCATTGAAACGAAATACCTCTAAACATCTTCATCTCTTTATCAGCCCATCAGCAGAAAAGATCAAGGGCTGTTACTATCTAAATAATACAATTATTTTATCCGAGACTTGTCAGTGCAGGTGGAGCGATCGTTTTTACCTCACTTGCCATATTGTTTTCACTGCTGCTGTGCGGTCATATCCTGAGCGACCGAATTAGACGGGGGTTGATCTACACAGGGAGAAATAGTGAACTGTAATAACATCAGAAAACGCATAAAATCACCAAAATATTTTTTCCAAAAATCAGCCAAAAACTGAAAAGAAGTAAGATGTTTAAGATTAGTCTTCTTTGTATTTCATTCGAAATTAGCAAAAACCGATGGTTCTAAGTAAGCTTTAGATCAACTCAGGGAGAAATATTAAGCTATAATAGCAACAAAAATGCATAAGAGGTTCAAAATATTTTCAGAAAATCAGCAAAAATTGGATACAAGGTTTTGGTCGAAACTAGCCAAGAAAGAATGGTTCCAAATTTGCAAAAAACCAATGGTTCCAAATAAGCATTGGATCAGGAGCAACATTGGGCTGTAATAGCATCAGAAAACATGTCATCCAAATCTTTTCCCGGAAAATCAACCAAAAATAGGAAAAAGTATAATGAATAGTCCAAACTTTTTGTTAAGAATGTGCCAAGAATGAATGGTTCATAGATGAGCTTCAGATTCACCCAGGAGCAATATTGGGCAATAATAGCACCAGAAAACACACACACTAAGGTATTTTCCCCAAAAATCAGCCAAAAATTTGAATTGTTAGTCTTCGGCTTTCGGTGAAAATCTTCGTTAAAAATTGGCAAAAATCCAAAAGTTTCAAATTAGCTTCAAATCAAATCAGAGGCAATATTGGGCGTTAACAACATCAGAAAACACTTTAAATCAACAATATATTTTTCCTCAAAATCAGTTAGAAATTGAAAAAAGTATGATGGAAAGTCCTAGAAATATTGGGTTGTAATAGCACCAGAAAGCACATAAAATCGCCAATACATTCTCCTCAAAAAACAGCTAAAAATGGGGAAAAGTATGACATTTAGTGTACGAGTTTTGGATAATATTGACAATCAATTAATTGTTTCATATAAGCTTTGGACCTACTACGGAGCATCATTGGACTGTAAAAATACATAAAATCACCTAAAAATTTTCCCACGAAATCAGCTAGAAATTTAGAAAAAAGTATGAAGGCTAGCCTACGTTTTTGTTCAAATTGGCTAAGAATGAATGGTTCCTTACAAGCATTAGATCCATTCAGGGGTTATATTGGGCTTTAATAGCGCCAAAAAACACATCACCGAAATATTTTCTCAGATAATCAGCAAAAAATGTGAAAAAGTGTGATATTATATGAATTTGAATTTGAATTTGAATTCGAATTTGAATTTGCATTGATGGTTAGTCCAAAGTTTTTATTCAGAGTTTGCCAAGAATTAATGGTTCCAAATTAGCTTCAAATCCAATCTGGGGCAATATTCCATTGAAATAGCACCAGAAAACACATAAAATCAACGAAATATCAATCCCTGAAAATCAGCTAAATGTTGGAAATAGCATGCTCGTTAGTTCACAGGTTAAAATTGGCAAAAACGTAATGGTTCCAAATAAGCATTACATCCACTCGGGGCAATATTGGGCAATAATAGCATCAGAAATCACATAAAATTTGGTTAGCTGAAAATAAACCAAAATCGTCAAAAAGGTAAGTCTATAAGGAATGAAAACGATGAAAAAAGAAGAAAATCGTTCAAACAGAAGACCACTTTTATCTCTACGATATCTGAATCTATTAAATTCAAAGCAAATCTGAAACAAGGCGAAAGTTTTGGCTAAACTTCCTATACGTTAATCTACTAAATGTCTCTATGTAAGTCAAATGTTTGTAGCAAAACGAGGTTGAATAGTAATAATAATGATATTGTCGACGATAGAGGGGTATTTCACGACAGAATAAGAATCTAGCAAAATCTACATGGACATACGTCATCGGTCTCTTTTAGGTAAGTATCAAATTCAACGAACGAAGATCTTCCACGTGTCACCGACAGAGAGGGTCCCATGGAAATCGTCGCATTCCCAACGGCCATTCTGTGCTGATTCAACAGCAAAATGGTATTTGTGTCCTACATAGAAGGGATAGTTGAAAAGTCTTTGCTGTTTAGGTTTGTTAAGGTGGCTCCATTTATTCACATTATATGAACCATCATAGCCCCATTGGCTGCATTGCTGTGATAGAAGAGAATTGTCATCTGCCATTTTGTAAAACGAGCCGCATGCGGTTGGGAAGGGATCAGTGCGACCCGTAAAATACTGCACAACTGCTTTCCCAGTGACGTTGTCATTTGTGGCGATGTTGATTGTTCTTCCAGGCACTTTCTT